>LFZO01001039.1:13653-29880 GCA_001578225.1 Pseudocercospora musae | reverse complement strand
AAATCTATATAGGGAGTATTATTCTAGAAGGCAAAATACCTATATACTATAGTAGTAAGACCTACTATAACATACGGAGCTAAAGTCTAGATAATACTAGAAGGACTACCTAGATATAGAAAAGGGGCTACCCTAGGGCTAGAAAAGGTCTAAAACTAGGTACTAAGGTATATTATAGGAGTATATAAGAGCGTAGTAGAGGGGGTTCTCTAGAGGGAAACACAAATCCTACCTATCTCCCTATATATATAGGAGATTACAAGGTAATAAGTAGTTAAGATAGAGGACAAACCTATTACTAAGTATATCTAGGAGAGGTACAAAAAGGTCTAAGAAGAATGTAGGAGGAATAGAGGTATAGCCTAGGTATAAGACCTAAAGACAAGGTAGAGATAGCTAGTAGAATAGGTTAAGAGATAGACTAGGGAATACATTTAATAGAGGGGGATAATGCCTAAGTATTAGTAGATATACTAAAGATAGGAAACACAATAGGAAAGCTAAGTTAGGAAGAGGTAGGCATCCTAATAGGGCTAACAACTCCCTATAGCCTAGTAGGAAGGGCTAAAAGGCAAGGAAATATACTAAGGATAGTTAAGGAAGTAAAGCACAATAGTAACCCTAATTAGGACTAAACATATTAGCCTAAATGTATACCTAATAAGGAGGAGGGTTCTAGGCAAGATACTAGAATATATATATATAGATATAGGGCCTAGATACCTAAGTATGTTATACTATTCTACCTAGAGAGATAGAGGATAAGAAACTAACTTATCTAGAGGATAGGGTTATTATAGTAGGAGCTTACCTAGACTAAAAGAGGCCTAAATAAAGTAACTAGGTAAATAATTAGAGAGGGTCTCCTAGAATAGTTCTCCCTTATAAAGGAGGAGCTAGAAAAGGAGGAGGAGGAAGGTAGGAAGTAGGAATAGGAGCTTAGTAAGAGGAAGGAGCCGTAGAGATCCTCTCTATATCCTATAGCCTAAATAGACAATAAAGGTAGGGATAGAATCCTACAAAGTAGGAAGGAGATAAAGGGTTTTATACCGGAGGCTATAGGCCGAGGACTTTTACCTTTAAGAATAGATAGGGATAGCTACTTGTCTAGTAGTTAGAATAGTATAGTAATACAAGAATTTACTACTACTATAAAATTTCCCCTACTTAAGCTACGCTTTGTATATTTAGGATAATAAAGGAGTATATCTTGCCTTCTATAGCCTTTCGGCTCTTTAGCTAGGCTACCTAGGATATCCTAAGATTCGGGTAGAGTCTTCCGTTTTCTTCCTAGATTTTGTATATATAGCTTAGGTCCTTAGGGTTAAATCCTACGGCCTTAAAGCTATAGACTAGTACCTAGTATATTAGAGCCTCTACTATAGCGCTAGGGAGTATCTTCTATATCTACCCTAGTTTATTTATTAACTTGTCTTTAGCGGGTTTAGATACTATAAACATCTATATATTACTACTCTCAAGTTTCTTAATAGTAATTACCCCTAGGTCCTTAAGTCCCTAAAGTATTTCTTAGTTAATAAGGCCTTTTATCTTTTCTTACTCCTCCTTATAGCCTATCCTTATTATAATTATATAACTTTTAAGGGGAATTCTCTATATACTTAGTTATTATAGATCGTAGCTAGTATATAAATAGTAGCGTAAAAGTTAATGCCTAAGGCATCGATACGGGTATATAGGTAGCCCGAACCCTCGAGTCGCTCCTTCCTTCCTTCTTTACGCTTCGTTAGCCTAGATATTAAGTAAATACAAACCTCTATCTTAATAGTACGAAGCGTTAAACTAGTATCGCAATAACGTTACGAGACGTACTTACTATACCGACTAATCGGTATATCGTCGCTAGCGCTAACTCGTTAGCTCGATAGTAACGAGGAAGTAAGGCGTATATACTAAGATCTACTATATACGCTAATTCGGTACTAAAGCCTTCTATATAGCGATTACCTATTAGCCCCGACCTATTATTATAGATACTAGTAGCCCTTTATCTAGTAGGGACCTATTACGTAGTATTCGCTATAACGCTATTAGTAGATAATAGAGCGAGGGCGCCCGTACCTCTAGTCTCTAGTTACCTATTAAGAAGAGTCTACCTAAGCTAAATCTAGTACCTATAGGAGATATATTCTCTAATCGAGTATAGAACGCTAGTAACCCTACGAACAATCCTTACGGTATCCTTATATAACTTAGCTACCCCGATCCTATCTCCCTAAGAGACGCCTTCTACGAGAGGGTCTAGAGCGATAATATTAACCTTAACGACCCTACTTAAAAGTAGTAGGTAGAAGAGTAGTTATAGTAGATTATCTTTAAATACCTTAAGTATTATAAGGACTTAATATAGGACTTTAGGCAAATAACGGCTAATATCTCTACTATATATAGTATCGTATATAACTACTTAAAGTAGACTTAGAAGTAACTTGCCGATATATAGGAATAGAAGTAAGCCCTATCTAAGTAGGTCGACTCTAGTAACGATACTTAGTAGATAACGCTATTACGCGTAAGTTAGCTCCTTACTTATATTACTAAGCTCGAAGAAGACAACGCCGAGCTTCGTACCGTTATCGAAGCTTACTAAGCGACTAGACCGGCTAATAGAGATTACGAGGATAAAGGCAAGGGCAAGCTTAAGGATAATAATAATAACTTCCCTAGTAAATAGACTATTATTAATAGTAAGCTTTACTACAAGCCTCCTATCGATAGCGATAGTACTACTAGTAGTAATAATAGTAGTCTTAGTAGAAACGATAGCCTTCTACCTTCGCCCTTTAGCGTAGGTCCTCCTAACTTCGGTAATAAGCTACTATTAGACTACGATAGCGACAATAGCGCTAACTATTAATACGACTACTATAGTAGCTAAAGGGTCCGCTTATCTAAGAAGTAGCCTAATATCTTTATCTTTAGTAGTAACTATAAGAAGACTAAGTCCTAGATAAATAAACTTAGTATAAGGTTTATATAGAACGTAGACCGTTATCTCTACCTTTAGGACCGCTTACGCTACGTATATAGCTATACTAAAGGTAGCGCTCGTACTCTTCTTAATACTTACGTCGTCTACGCTCCTAATAGTATTATATCCCTTAACCTCGATAACTAGGCCGATTTCCGTACTATTATTACTAACGGCTATAGTAACCTAGATAAGGAGACTACTATACTAAACTCTCTCTACGAGCTTCGATAAGGTATATAAGAATTCTAATACTATAAGTTACGCTTCGATACTATTAACGCTATACTAGGCTATAGTAGTAGGGCTCGCATTAATATCCTTAAAGAAGGCTTATTAGTAGAGTTAAAGGATACAATAGCCCTATAGCTTAAAGAACCCGATACCTATAAGGGACTATATAGAGTACTTAATACTATCGATAATCGTATCTATAGCTACTATAATAAAGTAAACTACGTTACTACCGGTTATACTATACGTAGTATATAGTATAATAAGCGTACCGGCGATAGCGGTAGTAGTAGCTCTAATAGTAATAGTCGTAGTAACTAGAATATAGCTCCTAGCTATATAGCCGTTACTAGATCTAGTAGTACTAATATAGGTCGCAATCCTTTAGTCGTAGTACTATATACGATAGTACTAGTAACTACTACTACTATAATAACCTCCGCTAGTAGTAATACTATAGACCTATCTACTACTTCCGGCCTACGCGCTCTACTTACTAATAAGTAGCGCGCCGAGAGACGTCGTCTCGGCCTCTATAGTTATTATAGCGGTAGTAGTTATATCGCTAGTAATACTACCTACCCTACTATTATTCGCCGTAACTAACTCCGCGTTTAGCGTAGTAATAACGGTACCTAGGTTAATACTAGTAATACTAACGATAGTAACTAACCCTAGTAGGGAAATACTTAGTCCTTAATTAAAGTCGCGATTAAGGACCTAATAAGAAGTCTAAGAAGAAACGAAAGAAGAAGCTAAGAATACCTAAACTATTACTTATAAGCTTAGTATTATTAACCGACTTATAGCTAGGTAAGGACTATAAATACCTTATCCTACCTTATATACTATCCTTACTATATACTACTATATCTAATTTATTTAGCGAGTATAGAGATACCTAGTATTTATAATATATAATTAATTCTAGTTATATAGGCTTCTCCTTTATAAATACTTCTAACGCGTAACGTTATAACCTTCCTTTTATTAAGTTACTACGTCTATAGTAGCTTAACGTATATAATAGCGCTTATAGTACTATCGTTACCTATATTACCTATATAACGATAGATATTAACGGCTATCGTAAATATATCGCTTTCTACCTTACTAAGCTTAGTAACTATCTAATTATTCTTAGTAAGCCCTAGCTTAACTATTATAATCCTTATATTAACTAGAATAGTAATATAGTATTATTTAAATCCGAATATTGCTATAATCGCTATAATCCTTATAGAACTCTAGTATAAGCCGTTAGGTTATCTAACGATAATATAGCTAAGGATAGTATATTAGCGGTCGAACCTACGTTAACTAAACTATTATTCTACTATACGCCGCTAAGACTATATAGTAAGGAAGACGACCTTATTAATAAGCTTAAGACTAATATATACTATTATACTAGTAAACGCGAAAGTAATATAATACCGTTACTAATATACTAATCCGCGGCTTACTAAGCGATTACTAATTATATAACCTTTATACTATATCTATCTATTATATCGTCGTCGACTACAACTTCTAATAAGATTAAGGAAATAAACTTTAGTATTATTAGCGCTACTATATTCGACTTTAATAGTAAGAAAAAGAATATATATATCTTTATAGTCTTACTCTATAATATCGAATAAGCTATAGTAGTAAAGAAGAATATAGACCCTACCGAGAAGGTACCTTTATACTATTATAACTAGTTATATATATTCTTAAAGTAGGAAGCTAGTAAGCTACTACTATATTATCCTTACGACTATAAGATTAAGTTAAAGGATAGTATATATCCTCCTTATAGACTATTATACTTAATAAGTTACGAGGAACTAGAGGTCCTTCGTAATTATATATAGGATAACTTTACTAAGGGATTTATCTATATATCTAAGTCTCCTATATCGTTATCTATATTGTTTATTAAGAAATCCGATAGTAGACTTCGACTATATATTAACTACTAGAAGTTAAATAATCTTACTATTAAGAATAGATACTTACTACTACTTATCTCCGAAATCCTTAATCGATTAAGTAAGGTAGTTATCTATACTAAACTTAATATTATATCGGCCTTTAATTACCTCTATATCGCTAAAGGTTATAAATAGAAGACTATCTTTAATACTTATTATAGATTATATAAGTATCTAGTTATACTATTTAGTTTCGCTAATATCCTATCTATCTTTTAAAATTATATTAATAATATACTCTATAGGTACCTTAATATATTCTATATAGCTTACCTCGATAATATCCTTATCTACTCTAAATCGATATAGAAATATTATTAGTATATATACTAAGTCCTCTAACGACTAAGCGAATTGAGCTTATAAGTCGATATTAGTAAAAGCGAATTCGAGATAGATACTATAAAGTACCTAGGGCTTATCGTTTCTACTAAAGATATCTATATAGATAGATAGATAGATAGATATTTCATTTGCCTATTGTAGTGCCTTTCGGCCTATGTAGGTCTGTTTCTATATATTGTTTTAGGTAGGAAACCAACTTGGTTAGTAAAAACCTCCCTCCTATCCTATTTACAAGTATTGTTCTTCCTCTTTTCTTTGCTTTCCTTCCTCTAGGGTATACTAGTGTTATAGTTGTTATCCTCTAACTACCTTGCCTACTGCCCTACCCTCCTTTCCCCCTCTTCTTCCCTCCTTCTTATCTACTCCTTAGTTTCCCTTACTAGTGCAAATTGTTGCACGAATCCCTATTTAATGATCTACCTTACTATCCTCTTTAGGTCTTCTTTGCTTTAGATTAGCTTGTTATATTCCCTTTCTATTGCTTTTAGTCTCTAATTACTTCTACCTTCTAACTATTAAGGGTAGACTAGTAGCATATGCTTAGGGTTCTAAGATTAGTAGCTACATTAGTAAGCTCTGCTTTCGATTCCTAGGACGTTTCTTCTAAACAAGTAAGATCTAAGTCTAATATGTTTAGATCTAATTTAGATAGCTAGGCTTGCTTCGGCCCTATTTAGGTCCTTATAGAGCTAGTAGTTGTANTATTCCCTTTCTATTGCTTTTAGTCTCTAATTACTTCTACCTTCTAACTATTAAGGGTAGACTAGTAGCATATGCTTAGGGTTCTAAGATTAGTAGCTACATTAGTAAGCTCTGCTTTCGATTCCTAGGACGTTTCTTCTAAACAAGTAAGATCTAAGTCTAATATGTTTAGATCTAATTTAGATAGCTAGGCTTACTTCGGCCCTATTTAGGTCCTTATAGAGCTAGTAGTTGTATTAACTAAATTTGATTAGTGCCTTTAGGGTTCCTAGTCTAACTTGTGTTTTGTTCTATTCCTACTCCTATAGGTATCTAGTAATTGATTCTACTAGGCTTTGTTTCTTTTCCTTTAGCTTGTCTTCCTTTAGCCTTGTATTTAGCCTTCGAAGCTCCTTCTCTAGCATTTCTCTTGTTAAAACTCTATATTACTCTAGGTCCTTAGCTTTCTAGAGAGTTATTTGTAGTCTGTCTAGCCTCCTAGTCCTAATACACTAAGCTTTTATCTTGTCTAGTGCCTTTTAGATAGTCTATTAGGCTAAGTATTCTATTATCTTTGCTATATATTAGTGTCTTAGTCCCTTAAGGTATTGTTTAACTAGTAGTATCCCTAATTCCATTTCTACTACCCTTATTAGTATTGTTTTGTATACTCCTAGGATTTTCTTTAGGCTTTAGGTTTAGGATCTACTAATTAGTTACTCGATCCTCTTTAGTATTTTCCCTTAGGCTATCTATATTTATACTCTATATAGCATTACTAGCTTAACAATTGCTTTATACATAACTTTAGCTTTCTCGAATGTAGCTCCCTATATAGAGGCTATAAGCCTATTAATGGATTACATATTAGCATCTGCCCTCTACTTTGCCTTCTTTACTTGTAGTCCCTAATTTAGTTTTAGGTCTAGCTAGATCCCTAGTACCCTAAGTTCTACTAATGGTTAGGTTTCAAAGCCTTAGATAGTAATTGATTGCTTTATATTGTAGGCTAATTTAGCCTTACTAAAATAGATGAGTTAGTACTTTTCTAGGGCAAATTTTACTCTATACTTCCTTACCTATTTTTCATACTCTTAGTACTTCTCTTCTAGGATCTTGTAGTTAGTTTCTGTTATCTTAGACTAGGCTAGGATGTTTATATCGTCTACAAACCCTAATGCTAATGTATTGTTTGATTCTAGGAGTAGGAGTAGGTCTACTATAAAGATAAGGAAGAGGATTGAGGAGAGTATTAATCCTTAGGGGATTCCCTTTTCGGTTAGCATTAGGTCTGATTTGAATTTGCCTAGAATAAGCTATGTTGATCTTTCCTATAGGAAGGACTAAATGAATTGGACTATCTAGTTTGGTATAGCTTTCTACTTAAGTATATATAGGAGCCTTTTATAGGAGATATTATTAAAGGCTCCTAAGATATTAAGGGAGAGGAGGGTTGCTACCTAGTTTTAACTATAGTACTAGATGTGCTTAATCTATTCCGTGATTAGCTCTATAGCTATTAGTGTTAACCTCTTCTTTCTTCCTCCTTGTTAGAATATATAGTCTAGTTAGTTGCCTAGTAGGGGATGCTAAGTAGACTAGATTATAGGACGATAATCATGTGACTAATCCAAGCTAACACCTTTTAGGCTAAGCTCTAACCTATAGATAATAACAACACACTTACTATTCCTACTTTGGCCCCTACTATTCCTTATAGCTTCTGTTATAGTTTATGATCCATTTATACCTATCGGCCCTCCTTAGCTCGATAGGTTATGAGCCCGGGTTTGTAACTATAAGGTAGAAAGACTAAAGCAGTATAGGTTACCCCTAGACCTATAAGTCTAGTCCTAGAAGGAAGAGGCAAAATAGGAGAGGGAGACTCGAGGTAGACCTATACACATTGTACAAAGAAGCCCTATGCATATAAGCTATAAAAGAACCTAGTAAGGTACACTTGGAAAGTGTAAAGGGAATAGATAAGCCTAAGTTTTGAGCACCTTTAGATAAGCCTTAGACTTAGCACTTAGTACTACCAATACCCTAACTTGTTAGCATATAGTTAGGAAGGACCTAAGGAAGTTATTAGCCTTATAGAGCTAGAATCTATTCCAAGTTTTTAGTAACCTTCTAAAACTAAGCCAAGTTATTAGTAACCCTTAAACTATTATAGGCCTAGTAGAGCTAGGGATCTGCTAACCAAGGAAGATAGCTATCTAGAAACTATTATTTTCAGATTAAAGAAAGAGCTTGTTTCTAGAGTTTGTTTAGGTTTGATTTGTAGAAGAAATCATAGATTAAGAAGGTAGAATTAGCAAGAGAAGGGCTACGCCAATCTTAATAAGGGAGAATCATGAATCATAGTTCAAGATTATTAGGATGTACCTAATAAAACTAAAGGTTGAATAGGTACTAGATAAAGTAGTCCTTAATACCCTAGCATCTACACTATCTAAGCATGTCTTAATAACATTATTAGAATCTTTAGATTAGTTAATTAGAAGAGTAAGCTATAAGGTTTATAATATAATAGTATTATATGAGATGTTTATCTATATCTTAGAAGATAACTAGGACGAATGTTAAGAGCTTAAACATGTAAAGCATTTATAGGACTAGGTAAGAGGGAAATATGAGAGGAAACTATAGGCAATAGGGAGAAGTTTACTCTAGTAGTATACTAATTTTAGCATAGAAGAGGGTCAAATAATTAATAAAGCATAGTAGAGCCTAAGTAGTATAGCTAGGAAGGTAGTATCTATCTCTCCCTAGTTTAAGGATATTAAGACTAAGGAGAGGAAAGTTTAGTAGTTACTAGCGGCCCTTCTAGAAACATTTAGTACTATTAGGGATAGGATTGACCTAAGGTAGGACCTTAGCCTATAGGACATCCTTAGAATCCTAAGAGAAAAGCAAGAGCAGATAACAAGCTAGGAGATAGCTATGTTTACTAAGAAAAGGAATTAGGTAGGAGTAAGTAGAGACTTATTATACTTCCTATATAAAGGGAAGCATTAGATTAAAGAGTGCCTTAGCTTAGACAAGGCAAAAGTAGCTATCTAGCTAAGACAAAGCTATAGGATAGTAAAGAAACAATCCCTATCTAGAGCTAGGAGGGGATCTTTACTAGACAAAGAACAACTTAAAGAGATAGTAAAGAAACTAAGCCTAAAGATACAATCCCTAGAGAAGAAGACTAGGAAACTATCTTCTAAGAAAGCCTATACGGTACAAGATATAGAGGCATCCTCTAAATCATCTCTCCCCTCTAAGGAAGAAGATGTTAATAAGGTAGCTTATTTAACTATTAAAGTAAAAGGTAAGTATAAGCTATCTAAGTAGCTACTTAACTCCTATACTTCTACCTATATAACTAACTAAGAATCACTCTTTAGAGACCTAAAGCCTTTAGAGAGGAAAAAGTAGATCAAGATTAGAGGTAGCTACTTAATAGCTATACATATTAGGAGTATAGTTATAGGTAGAAGGAAAGGCAAATAGATTGTATTAAAAGGTGTTCTCTTTATACCTAAGCTTAGAGTTAATCTTGTTTCTTAGAACTAGTTTAGTAAGTAGTTTAGTGTTTAACTACTAAAATTCATACTTTACTTACCTAATAGAAAGCTAGTTGTCTAGACAAGGCTTTTAGGAGGAGTGCTATTCATTGAGGAAATTAGCTAAGACCTAGATAAGCTCGCATATAATAATAATAAATTCTTGTAGTACTATACTATTCCATCTACTAGACAAGTAGCTATCCCTATCTATTGTCGAAGGTAAAAGCCCTTAGCCTATATCCTCCGGTACAAAACCCTTCATCTCCTTCCTTCTTTGTAGGATTCTATCCCTACCTTTAGTGTCTATTTGGGCTATAGGACATAGAGAGGATCTCTATAGCTCCTTCCTCTTACTAAGCTCCTGTTCCTACCTCCTACCATCCTTCTCCTCCTTTTCTAGCTCCTCCTTTGTAAGGGAGAACTGTTCTAGGAGGCCCTCCTTGATTATCTACCTAGTTACTTCGTTTAGGCCTCTCTTAGTCTGCGTAAGCTCCTACTATAATGACCCTATCCTTTAGATGAGTTAGTTCCTTATCCTTTGTCTCTTTAGGTAGAAGAGTATAACATGTTTAGGTATCTAGGCCCTATATCTACATATACACTCTAGTGTCTTGCTTAGGACCCTCCTCCTTGTTAAGTATACGTTTAGGCTAATATGTTTAGTCCTAAGTAGGGTTACTATTGTACTTTGCTTCCTTGTCCATCCTTAGTGTATTTCCTTACCTTTTAGGCCTTCCTACTAGGCTGTAGGGAGTTGTTAGCCCTATTGGGATGCCTGTCTCCTCCTAACTTAGCTTTCCCATTATGTACTCTATTTCTAGTATATCTACTAATGCTTAGGCATTATTCCTCCCTATTAGATGTATTCCTTAGTTTGCCTACTAACCTATTCTACTATCTGTCTCTACCTTATCTTTAGGTCTTATGCTTAGGCTATACCCCTACTCCTCCTACACTCTCCCTAGACCTTTTTATA
This sequence comes from Pseudocercospora musae, assembly GCA_001578225.1. NCBI lineage: Eukaryota > Fungi > Ascomycota > Dothideomycetes > Mycosphaerellales > Mycosphaerellaceae > Pseudocercospora > Pseudocercospora musae. The sequence goes on along the minus strand of LFZO01001039.1, from coordinate 19,110 downwards.
TCTCTCTTAGATATACTTAGTAGCTAGCTTATCCTCTATCTTAGCTAATTGTTGTCTTGCTATCTCTTGTATATATAGAGAGATAGGTAGGATTTGTGTTTCGCTTTGGAGGACCCCCTCTACTACGCTCTTGTATACTCCTACGATGTACCTTAGCGCCTAGTTTTAGATCTTTTCTAGCCCTAGGGTAGCTCCTTTTCTATGTCCCGGTACTCCCTCTAATATTATCTAGACTTTAGCTCTATATGTCATTGTAGGCCTTACTATAGCTATGTATAGGTGTTTCGCCTTCTAGAATAATGCTCCCTATATAGATTTGTATAGCCTCTAGAGTAAGGACATCTATAACGTGCCTTTCTCTACTGCTTTCTTAATGTATAGGCCCTACTAAAGTTTCGAGTCTACCTATACTCTTAGTAGTCGGAGAGATAGAGTAGGTCTATCCTCAAATCCTATTATGTTAACTATAGCTTATAGGTTATGTCTTGTCCTACTCCTAGTAAAGTGTATTAGTTAGTACTTCTACGGTACAAAGGTAGCCCCGTACTTATCTACCTATCGTATGCATTTGTTATGTGCTATCTCTAGCTTTCTATAGTTCCCTTCTATAGTCTTCCCGTATGCGAGGATGTTAGTATCGTCCACAAATCCTATTACTATAGTTCCCTTACCCTCTAGGTTAGGGAGGAGTATAGATGTAAAGAATAGGAATAGGATTAGTAAGAGGGTTGATCCTTATAGTATTCCTGTTGTTTAGGGCCTTGCCTAGTCTATATATTCTCCTAGCCTAAGGCATGTTGTCCTATCCTAGAGGAATAACTAGATGAACTATACAATGTACCGTAGGTATACTTTTATCCTAATGTTATGTATTAGCCTTTAGTGTAATACGTTGTCAAATGCTCCTAATATGTTAAGGCATAACATTGATGCTACTATTGTTAGGTCCGTTTTCTAGACTATCTAGACCTGTTCTGTTATTAGCTCTAGGGCTAGGACTATAGACCTTCCCGGTCTAGCTCCTATCTAGGATTAGGGGAGGAGATCCCTAGCCTCTACTTCTTTGCTTATCCTCCCTACAACAATAGCCTCTAGGACTTTTGCTAGGGTGTTTAGTAGTGCTATAGGTCTGTATACTCCTAGTTTGGTATAGTCTAGCTTTTATGGTTTCTTTAGGACGACCATTATGGAGTGTTTGAAGGGTTTAGGGTAGTATCCTTTTTGTAGGCATGCTATAAAGAATTTGTATAGTAGGGGTCCAAGTTCCTACCTACATTCCTTAAGTATTAGGTTAATAATTAGGTCGGGTCCTAGGGCTTTACCCTTAGGGAGCCTATTGAGTATCCTCTAGAGTTCTCCTATTCTAACCTCTTCCTCTATCTAGAATAGGCTTAGGTAGGGTACATCTTGTATGTCTTCTAGGTCTACTACCCTCGGCTCTAGGAAGAAGTATTAGGCTAGTACTTCTGCTTTCCCTTAGTTTTCTGTTTATATTCTACTATCCTTGTCCTTAATCTCTAGGAACTATAGAAGGGGGTGTCTTTGTCCTATCCCTTCCCTAGCCTACTTGGCTAGTTTCTAGATCCTGTTCGGGTCCTTAGTGATCTCTTTAACTATGTCTCTCTAGCCTAGATTCCTGTCTTTCCTAATTTGCCTACCTTTAGCTTGTAAGGCTATTAGGTATACTACTAGGGCCCCTTCTATCCTTTCCTAGCTCCATTTCCTCTTTAGGCTTCTTGTCCTTTTTACCGCTTTACTACACTTCTGTAACTAGGTTATTGTAGTATATTTAGACGGTCTAGCCTTCGGGATGTCCTCTTAGATTATCTTGGTAAGCATCTCTTAGACCTCTTAGGCTATCGCATCGAGCTATTCCGGTGTGTCTATTGCTTTAGTAGAGATTTCTTATGCCTCCTTCTTTACCCTAGCCCTAATCTTGTCCTAGTCTGCCTTTTTCTATTGTAGTCTTTATATCTAGGCTTTAGTGCTAGTCGGAGCCTATAGGATTGTAGTCTAGATTAGTATGTAGTCTAATCCTATTTCTAGGTCTATCCTTGTTCTGCATTCTTGTACATTTTGTTAGATTCCTATAGTCCCAAATACTAGGTCTAGTGTCTAATAGCTCCTAGGAGTTTCCTATGTAATCGTGCCTAGCTCTAGTAGTAGGTCGAGGTAGGCCTTCTCTATAATTGTAATAAGGTAATCTACTACCCAATGTTGGTTCTAGGCGTTGTTCCCTCCCTACCTAGGATAGTATAGGTTGAAATCCCCTAGTAGAATGATCTTCTCTCCCTCTTTTCCCCGGATTGCTTCCTCTACTAGTAGGAGGGTACCTAGTACGTAGTCTCTAGTAAGGCTAGATAGGTTATAGTAGTTAAGGATGTTAACCTATCTTTCCCCTATACGAAGGCGAATTACGATTATATCCCCTAATTGTTCTCTTGTATTCTATGTTTGTATACTAATTTCCTTAGATACGTATATAGCAACCCTTAGGTATACTACTCCTAGGAGTATAGTATAGTATCCCGGGTGTACTACCGTGTTCCCGTTGCTAGGACTAATCCATAGTTCCTAGATTGCTATTACCTAATGTTCTTTCGGGTCTAGCTATTAGAGGAATGGGATTTGGATCTTGTCTACGCTATAGTTGGTGTTATACTATAGGATGGTAAGCTTCCCCTAGCTATTGTCCATTTCGGGCGCCCTAGTGTGCCTATATGTCTTCTATTACTTCCTAGCCCTAGCTTTGTCCTAGTTGCCCTTCCTAGCCTCTAGCTAGGGGGAATAGTAATGAGATCTTGGTGTTCTATAATCTTCCTACTAGGGCGATTGAGCCTATGCCTATTAGTCTCCCTAGTAGTCTCCTTAACCTTTCGTCTATGTCTATGTTAGGGCTTGTACTTCTAACTTTTCTCTTAGACCCGATAGTTGTCTACCCTTCTAGGTCCTTCGGGTCTTTATAGTAGGTAAGGTAGTTCTAGCTCTTAGCTACTTAGTCTCTAAAAGCCCTTGCTTTTGTAATCGCTACCTGTTTCACTTTGTACGATACTAACTATACTATATAGGTACCTTAGTAGTTACTACATTTCCTTATCGTTCCTTAGCATTCGTCGGTTCTATATAGTCCTACGCATTTCCTACATACCTGTTCGGCTCTATAGTACTTTGCTACATGCCTAAATTGCCTACACTTTAGGCATTGTATAGGTCTCTACTTCGGATCGAATTCCTCTATAGTAAGGAGGATACCTATGGATACGAGGCCTTTTTGTATGATTTCCTTTACTTAGGCTAAGCTTTACGTGTTTAGGATAATTGAGGAGTGTGTCTTCCCTTCTATAGCCTTTCGGCTCTTAAGCTAGGCTACTTAGGATATCTTAAGATTTGGGTAGAGTCTTCTATTCTCTTCCTAGATCTTGTAGATGTAACTAGGGTCTTTAGGGTTGAATCCTACGGCCCTAAAGCCGTAGACTAGTACCTAGTGTATTAGGGCCTCTACCGTAGCGCTAGGGAGCGTCTTCTATATCTACCCTAGTTCATTTGTTAACTTGTCTTTAGCGGGTTTAGATACTACAAATACCCGTAGGTCGCCGCTCTCGAGTTTCTTAATAGCAATTACCCCCGGGTCTTTTAGCCCCTAAAGTATTTCCTAGTTGGTAAGGCCTTTCATCTTTTCTTGCTCTTCTTTCTAGCTAACCCTTATTGTAATTATATAACTTTCAAGGGGTATTCTCTATATGCTTAGTATAGCTAGCTAGCCTTAGGAGGTAGCCTATGCCTATGTTCTCGGTTCGGGTGTTTTCGTTGTTGTATAGAGGTTCTATAGATAGGTTTAGAGGGTGTTTATAGTGTCGGCGTCTTTTAGTTAGTATAGGAGCTAGGTCTAGGCCTACTAGAGGAGGGAGAGGAGGGATAGGAAGTCTAGGGCCTAGGGAGCATCTAGTGCCTTTTAGATATCGTCTATTAGGGTCTATAGGTTCTTTTGGATGCTTCTGTTCGTTTTTAGCTAGTTAGGCTATTCTTTCGGGCCTTTAGGGCCCGATTTGGGTATTGGTTAGCCTCTAGTCTAGCTTTGGGATAGAGGCTAGATCCCTCCCTCCCTCTGCCTTTCCTTAGGTCTACCGTCGCGGTATTGCTTCTAGAGAGGTGTATTCGTGTCTCCTACTCTCGTAGGCGCTAGCGCCTTAGCCTAGGAGTTGGATATTCTTTTTTAAGAGCTTAAATATAAGCTCGCATATATATACATCCCCTAGGACTTAATGAATAATAAAGCCTATACATTTGTAGCCTAGACTAACTAGGATTAGTAGGAGCTATGGTATAGAAGAGTTAGATACTTTAGAGAAGGAGTACTAAAAGACCTTTACAAAGTAACTAACCTAAAGGACAAAATCCCTATCCCTATAAAGCATTAGCCCTATAGGGTATGTTCTCTAGCTAAAATGAAAAAACATAGAGGTAAAGAGACTAAGAGGAAGCTAGCTAGGCTTTCCCTTGTCTTAATTAATATCTATAGATTATTACCTATCTCAAGACTAGGTTTCAAATAGTAGCTAGAGATTATTAACAACTTTTTAAGAAAGAAGTAGGTATTCCTATTAAAATCAAGAGAAGATGTAGCAAATGTATTATAGGGATAGAGAAGAAAAGCTAAATTATAATTAGGGAATTAGCTTTAGGTAGTAAGAAGTAATAGAGCAAGAGAATTGCTTATATTACTTAAGTAGTAGGAGAAAGAATCTAGAATCTCCTATTATATAACTAAAGCATATAACTCAATCTAAAATAGAGTTATAGAAAGGTTAATCTAGATATCTAAGGAGCATATTAAGGTAATGCTAGAAGATTTAAACATACTAGTTGAATTCTAGCTAGAAGCATTAGCTACCTATACTATTATAAGAAATGCTCTCCTAAATAGTCTAGACGTAGATAGATTCAAAGTTTTACCTAATAAAGCTTTTACTAGAAAGAGACCCTCTACATTATACTTTAGGGTCTAGAGATGTAAAGCAGTTATGTATATAGACGCTAAATCTTAGCCGGCTAGGATGAGATTAGATAAGCTAATAAATAGAGGCAAAGATGCTGTTTTTATTAGGTATATGCCTAATACATTAAAGATATAGCTATTCTAGGAGCCTAATATAAAAGCTATAAGAGCTTACAACAATGCTATCTAGTTTAAGAATGAGAAAGGAGGGGATATAACATTAAATGTTCCTAGACTTAACTAGCTAAGCCAAGCTCTAGTAAGGAACCTAGTTAGTAGACTAAGGAAGGAGAACCGGGATATCATTAAACCATTATAGGTCCGACTACCTCTACTACTAAAGGACATTAACTAATATTAGGTAATAGTTAATCTAGAAGAAAAAGAACAAAATAATGAATAGTAGGCCCCTAATTAGAGCTAAGAGAAATAGTAGGCCCCTAATTAGAGCTAAGAGAAAC
>LFZO01001039.1:0-13599 GCA_001578225.1 Pseudocercospora musae | reverse complement strand
CCTCTACTACTAAAGGACATTGACTAATATTAGGTAATAGTTAATCTAGAAGAAAAAGAACAAAACGATGAATAGTAGGCCCCTAATTAGAGCTAAGAGAAACAGTAGGCCCCTAATTAGAGCTAAGAGAAACCTTAGTAAGACAACTAGGATGTCTAGGCTTAGGAGGGGAATTCAAAGAGAAGGAGATTAATCTCTAATAAAGGGTTAAGGGAAGAAAGAGTACATAGTATAATTACAAGATTAACTATATAGAAGAGACTAAGAGAATTAGAGGAGGATGAGTTCCTAGAAGCTAAGTACTATAGGGCCTTTATCTATATAATAAAAGACCTAGATCTAAGTATGGATTGGATAGATGAACTTCTAGAGTATGTTTACGAGGTTACATTCCCTACCTTTGTACCGGGGATTGTATAAAGATAGAAGGTTCTAATCCTAAGAACCTACCAAGAGGCAATACAAGATCCTAAATAGGGTTATATATAGGAAGATGTAATCTAGAAGGAACTAACTACGCTTAGAAGTAACTATACCTAAGATTAGGTAGTTCTACTAAAAGGAGTAAACCTAGTTACTTTAAAATAGGTATTTAATGTAAAGAGACTAATTAGTAGAGCAATTAACAAGTTTAAAGCAAGACTAGTTACAAGGGGGTTTTCTTAGAAATTTGGGATAGACTTCTAGAAGACATTTGTACTAATAGTTAGGCATAATATACTTAGAGTGTTTATAGCTACTATATATAAAAAGGATCTAGAGCTACACTAAGTAGATATGAACAATGCATTTACTAAAAGTACCCTATAAGAAGATATCTATATAATCCTACTACTAGGTGTAGAAGTCCTATAAGGTATAGCCCTAAAAATCCTAAGGAGCTTGTATAGCCTAAAACAAGTAGTAAGAGACTAGAACAAGCTATATATCTTAAAGCTAGAGGAAATGGGATTCTACTAGTTAGAGGTAGACCTATGTTTGCTTATCTATAGAGGAAGGAACCTAATAGTTCTTACCTATGTAGATAACATTCCTATTATAGTACTAAAGCTAGGAGATGTTCTCTAGTTTAAGAAGGAACTAGGCAAGGTATTCAAGATCAAAGATCTAGGTAAACTAACTAAAATTCTTAGGATGAAGCTTACTAGAGATAGAAAGAATAGTACTCTAAAGCTAGACTAGGAACACTATATCTAGGAAAACCTTGCAAAGTTTAGAATAACTAAGGAAATGGCCTACCTAACCTTGTCACTACTTAATAGCTATGAAAGTCTAAGGAAATCTAACTTAGACGAAGAAAGGTGTAACAAGACTAAGTACTAAAGCTAGAATAGTATATAGATATAGCCAATGACTATAACAAGACCTAACATTGCTTTTGCCCTTAGAAGATTAGGATTATATGTATTAGATCTATCTAAGAGACATCTAAAAGCACTTAGAAAACTAGCTAGATACCTAAGATCATTCCTAAGTCTAGGGTTAATGTTTAGGAGGGGTAGGGGAAAGCTAATAGGATATTTAGACTCTAATTATATAATAGACAAAGCTAATAGAGTTTCGATCCTTAGAAGCATCTTCTTTCTCTATAGATTACTAGTTTCTTAGATAAGCAAGAAGTAAAAGTTAGTTACTACATTAACTATAGAGGCTAAGTATATAGTAATAAATGTATGTACAAAGCAATCTCAATTCCTTATAGTACTCCTAAGGGAGATAGACTATGCATAGTTAGTAGGAGAATGTTCATTTCAACTACTAATAAAAGGGAATTCTAATATAGTAAATGAAATCAGGCCTGTTTAGATTATAGGTAATAACTAGGTAGCTTTGACTCTTGTTAAAGATACTTATACCTATAAGAGATTAAAACATATTAATATTAGTTTCAATAAGGTTAGAAATCTTTAGTAGTAAAGAAAGATTATAGTAGAATATACTCTAACAAAAGAGATAGTAGCTAATAGCCTAACTAAGCTAAAGATAGGGCTATAGTTCTAGGAATTCATTAGACAACTATAGTTAGCATAAAGGGACAAAAGTGCCCGCTTAGAGGAGTTCAAACTCTACTAAGCGTGCAAATACTAGATCTAGGAATTAAACCTAGTAGATTGGATACGCTATACCAATCTAGAAGCTATTGCATCTAATTAGCTAATTGAAGTTCTTATTGGATTATATTGGTTAGAATTAGGATTTATAGACTAACTAATCTAAGTGGGAGTGTTAGAATATACAGTCTAGTTAGTAACCTAGCAAGGGATACTAAGGCAGACTAGATCACATAATAACTATTATGTAACTAATCTAAGCTAACACCTTTTAGGTTTAGCTCTAACCTATAGATAAGAACAATATACTTGCTATTCCTACTTTGGCCCCTACTATTCCTTATAGCTTCTATTATAGCTTATAATCCATTTATACCTATTGGCCCTCCTTAGCTCGATAGTTACTAGATATAGGGTCGATTAAGTTACCTAAGCGTATACGTTACGATCTAGTAATAGTACTATACGTCGTTTATAGAAGGCTTAGTAATCTAGGCTATTAACGTAACTTGAGCTATATATTTAGTCGTAGTAATAGCTAGATTAGTCGGGTATTTAATGCCGCCTATACTTAATTAGTAAGACGTTAGAAGGAGCGATTAGTATAGGACTTTAATCGGTTAAGTAAAGCCTACCTATAGCGAATAGCTATTGCGGTTACTAGATTAATTAATATAGAGTACGTCTTCGGATATATCGATAGTATCCTATAGAAGTACTATAGACCAATATATAACTAGTAGCCGTTCTATAATAGATATAAGCACTTCTATAGACTCAAATACTAAGGCATTATCCTTCCGGATAGTATAATATTACTATATAGTCTAGTACCTAGCTCCTATAGTAATATAATACTAATACTAGAGAGTAGATTTAATAAGGTCTAGAAGTCGTATTTCGAGCTACCTAGATAGCCGCTATAACCCTTCGAAGAGTAGATGTTCTTATATAGCGATTAAGTATATAATATCGCCGATAGTATAATAGGAAGCTAGAAGACCGTAAATAGTAAGTTTCGTAATACCGACGAGGCTACGGCTACTAAAGAGATAAGTACTATCCGCTAGTTAGTCGAATAGGGCTTCGTAGAGGTTATTAATAACTTCGAGTTAATAAAGTACTTCTATAGGCTCCGAGTTAAGTTAATGCCGGTCGGAGCGATATATATCGTTACTATATTACTTACTAACTACCTTACTTGTTATCGTAGTAAGAATAAGATTAGCTAACTATACAAGTTAAGGCCTCTAAGTACGCGTAAATATCTCGCTAACCTACTATCCCTACCTATAATACCTATAGTACTAACTAACTACGGCGACCTTCTACGCTATAGTAGGCACTTCGGAGCGGGCTTTTAAGTAGACGAAGAGGTATTCGATAGTAGCGCTTCGTTTAGGTATAGTCGGAGGATCGTACTAGACTATAAGACCGACGAGATTAAGGTTATTAACTTATCGAGAGAAGATTGAATTAGGAGATAGTAGTCGAATATAAAGAAATAGTAAGGTACGGGTATTCCTATAGTAGCGTATAGTATATTATACGAGATGCTTTATAACTTTAAATATAATAACAATATTAGTAATTTTCTATACTTTTCTATACGCTATATTCTTTAGTATATAGCGCGTATTATCGTCTAAAAACGAACGAAAACGAGTAATACGTTATTACGTAGCGAGTCGTAGAAGGTCGAAGCCTACTTACTAAGTAATAAAAGCTCGGCTTTTCGTATTACCTAGAGTTATATACTATAATACCTACCCCATTTTACGAGTCCCTTACCGCTATCGATACGGCGTTCGTCGTTCGAGCTCTAACTCTATAATTTTATATAGTATAGATAGTCTTAGCGCTCTCGTACTAAATAAAGCTACGATTTCGAAGAGGTACTTATAAAAGAATATATCGACTAAGTAATTATAACCTTCTCGATAACAAGAATACGACAATTGCTTTACCCTAAGCTTAACCCTAACCCTAATCCTAACCCTAACCCTAATCCTAACCCTAAGGGTAATATATTAGATTATCTATAAGAATACCTCCTTATCGAGGGTATTAAGGTCTACGAAGCCGTCGCTATCGTTATCGTAGTCTAGCGAGTCCGTTTAACTATCTATAAGACCGTTAGAAGGAAGCTCTATTTATAATAAAGGTAAGGGTCTTAATAGTAACGAAGTAGTTATCGTTACCTATAGAGCCTAGATACTAGACTAGACCGTATTAATTTAACGTACTATCTTTAACTTAACGTCTCTTACTATAGCGCTTATTACGGCGGACAAGTCGCTTATACCGCTTATATATCTAGTAGGACTTAGTATACTCGGAGCCTCGCTAGCGGCGCTAATAATAGAGATACTTAAAGACTCTAATAGCGAGCTAATTCTACGTCTTAAGCTACGGCCCTTAGCTAGTATTCTTAGTATATTAAATATAGGCGATAGTACCTCCTTTAGTATAGCTCCTTATGCCTATAACCCTCGCTAAAGCCGTTTAGACTCGAAGTCTAGACGACGACGCTTAGTAAGCTAAGTAGTATTACTATCGATAGTACTTAGCGTCGATAAGTCGATAACTTCTACTCGATAAACGGGCGTTATTAGAATAGCTAAATTTGATACTACTAGAGCTACTACTAGAGCTACTACTAGAGCTACTACTAGAGCTATTACTAGAGCTACTACTAGAGCTACTACTAGAGCTATTACTACTAGAGCCGGAGCCTAACTACTATTACTACGCTAAGAGAGTATCGATAGTATAGTATTACGTATATTCTTAGTAGGACTATTAAATACCTTTAATTCCTTAGTATTTAAGACCTTCTCGCGCTATACCTTATCTAGTCGAAATAGTATCTCTATAGCCTTATCGAGAAGTTAGTCTTAAAGGATCTCTATAACGATAATACCGGAAGCTCCGTTAAGAGGCCTTCTAGTAATTACTCGGCGCTTAATTATTATACGATAAGCCCTTACTAGATCGCTAATAAGAGGCTTATTAGTTAGCTAGGTAGTAGTAACAATAGACTTGAAGCTAGTATTCTAGTCCCGTATCTTACTAGTTACTCGCTTATAAGCTATAGTAGTACTAACTTTAGTAAGAGTAAGCTTACTAGCCGCTATAATGCGGGTTATATAAGTAGGTAGATAGTAGTTAGTAAATGAATATAGTATTCGATAGAGGTCTAAGAGGAGAGGGAGGAAGGTTAGGAAGTTAGGCTAGCGCTAAGCCCTACCTAAGGTACCTAGACCCTAGCTTTACTCGAGCCGATTATATATTAATTATATATAGCTAATATAGGCTTCCCTTCTAAAGGCCGCGCCCTCGTAGCCTATCCGCTATATCCCTCGACCCTAATTATTACTAATCGCTACTAACTTAGTATACGTAATAAGTTGTTTAATCTACGCTAGATTAAACCCGCAATTATTAAATAATATTATATATCTAAACTTTACCTCTAACGACCGTACGATAATGTCCCTACTATACTATTACTATAGATAGTAAGTTAAGTAATATATTGCTATAAAAACTCGAAGCTAGTAACTAATAAGAAGCCTTTATAATACGAGCGCGTTCGGTCTACTATAATAGGCGAACGTAAGAGGTATTATAGCTCTTCCTCCGCTTTAAGTAATACTTAGTACTTACTTATTCCGCCGTTAGATAGAACAATGCCGGGAGCCCCGTTAGCCGGGTTATAGGAGCCCTTTATCCTATAGTAGGGAATGTCGGATTTAAAGTAAGTCTTCTAAGTAAATTCTCGGGATTATAGCTATACCTAAAGTAGCTAGATTAGTTAGCTATTAAGAGACTTAGTTTCGTAGCTATTATAATCTACTAGGTTAGTTAGCCTTCGATTAACTAAAAACATAGTTCGTCTAGTTTCTATAGAGATAGCCTATTATAAGTTAAGTAGCTATATCTTCGGATATAGATATTAGGATTAATACTAAGGAGTAACCTCTTATCCGTAGTATAGGCCCCGCGTAGCTTAGGTCTATAGTTTTGCTCTAGTAATATCTATTATATTCCTTTTTGCCCTCGGTTAGTACTATATATACTAGCCTTATCTTTTACTAGGTAATAGTATCGTTAGTAGGTATAGCGCGAAAGGTAGGAGGCGGTAGCGTACTATTACGGAATACTAAAGGATATACGTATAGGCATATAAGGTTACGCGTATCGTAGTAATAACAAGTAATATTAATAGCTATCGGTAACGGCGAGGATTAGCCGTCTTAGTACCGACTTTACTTCCTCTTCTATATAGGCCTTAATTCCTTTATTAGCTAGTAATACTTAGTATAACGCCGATACGTCCTTCGACGCGCTATTATAATTAATAACAATATCGTTATTACTAATCTCCTTCGCTCCGCTAGCCCTACCTTCTCTAATCTCGTTAGACGCGTTATATTCGAAGGTATTCTCGTTACTACGTATCCGACGTTACTATAGTATTATTAAGGTATTAAAGAGATAGAAAGTAGTATCTTATAGTAAGGCAATAGTTGGTAGGCGGTTAGTAGGTAGTATACTTATCTATATTCTAGGTTCTCGGTTCTTATAAGCGGCGCTTATTTATTTATTTATTTACTTATTTATTTATTTATTTGTTTACTTATCGTTACTACGGCGGTAGAATATAGACCTATCTATAGAATTAGAAGCCTAAAGAGAAGGGCTTTTACGAATAATACGGTTGCTATAGTAATAACCCTTAGGGTTACTAGGGTTACGCTAGGGTTACATAACCCTTAGGAAGATAATAGAAGATCTCGAGGAAATAGGCTATTTGGAACAACTTTGCAATCGGGCTTAGGGTTAGTAACCCTAACCCTAACCCTAACCCTAGTAGGGTTACTAACCCTAAAGAACAATATGTATACCGTTAGGATCGTCTCTTCGAGCTCGTCGACGTAGTATAGGTCTTATTATCTAGGCGCTAATAAAGTTACGTCCGCTCGGCGGCGGCGATAGCTAGTTTACTTAAAGACTCGACCGTTATTATTTAGAAGAAGTTAGCGGTAGAATAGCAATGTCTTATGTAGCTCTTCTAGCCTTCTTCTTATCCTTCTTAGTAGTCTAATACTCGTCTAATAACTCGCTTATATCCTTAAAGGACTTCTTACTCTCCTATAAGTCCTATTTAGGTAAATACCCTTACTAGCGTAATAAGTATTCCTTCTATCTATCCTTCGTTCTATCCTTTAGAATGCGCTTAACCTACTATATCTCTTTACTACTATCTAGTACTTCCTTAGTCTCGGTAGGCGCTTTATCGCCCTTATAGAGATAGTACGGCTTAAGAAGGGATATATAGAAGGTATTATAGATCGTATAGGCCGGCGGTAGCTATAATTAATATACTTATATAGCGCTACCTTTAACTTCTCGTATACGGAATAGACTAATATATCTTAGCGCGAGCTTCGGGCGTAACTTACTATCCGGTAATAGGTATTTATATATACGTAGGTTCTTTATATTTAGTATAACTATGTCGCCTTACTTAAATATTATCGGTATATAGTATTTGTTATAGTATGTCTTCTAATATACTTACGCTTTTACTAAATTATTAGCTATCTTCTTATACGTATCGCGTATTATTTAAACGCGTTTAATTACCGCTAGTATTTCTAGTACTTAACGGGCTTCCCTTTCCTTACGCTCGCCCTCGAGCGTTAATGGATCCTATAGCATTGTAGGGTTACTCCCTATTATTGCCTAGTACGGTAATACCTTAGTAGATAAGTATATAGTATTATTATATACAAATTTAGTAGCTAAAAGTAGATTAACCTAGTTATCTAGATTATCGGTAATATAGCTACGTAGATACTACTATAACGTAGTATTCTACCGCTCTATTTAACTATTAGTCTATAGATAGAAAGTAGTTAACAAACGGTGTTTAAGTCTTAGCTATAAGTATATCTTACTCTAATAGTAAGATATTAGTATCGACCCGCGGTCTAATACTATACCTTTAGGTATGCCCTAATAGGTATAGAAGATATCGTTCTATAGCGCTTCTACTATATCGATAGCTATCTAATCCTTACGTATAGGTATATATCGTACGCACTTAGTAAAGCGGTTAATAATAACTAATACGGCGTCGAAGATGTCCTTACTACCTCTACGCTTAGTAGGTAGAAGGCCTATAATAAAGTCTAATATAAGCTCTACAAATAGTTTACTTAGAATAGGGAGTAAGGATAACTCGCTATAAGGTAGGTATCTCGGCGCTTTGTTACGCTAACAAATATTACATATATTAACGTATTCCTTTATATCCCGTATACTATTTAGCTAGTAGTATTTGCGCGATAGTAGCTCGTGCGACCTCTCTATACTATAGTATCCGGTAAGCTTACTATCGTAGTATCGCTTAACAATCTCTTATTAGAGCGAATACTCGGTAGGAACGTAGAGCCTACCTTTGTATCGTAGATATCTATCGGTATCGACTAACTAACTCTTACTAGATCTCGTCTTCCTCCTACTCGCAAGCTTGTTAATAAGCTCGATAGTAAAGGCGTCCCTCTACTAAGTACGTAATAGCTCGGTTATAAACGATTAACTATTACCTTATACAAGTTCGCTTAATAGTACCCTCGCTATCTTACATAGTACGTACTATATATATCTAATAGCGCTAGTAGCCGGATTATCTATATTATCTTTAATAGTACTATCGCTATAAATAGCAATATCTACTATAGAGTTATTATAACTCGAGCGATCGACGTCCTTCTTAACGCGTACTAGAAGTACGATAAGGATAGCTTTCTATCTATTATCGGCGCGGGTTCCGGAAGTCCGCTTATCCTACTATTACTATACGGCAATGTCTATAGCAATCTTATACTATAGGGTAGGAAACAATGTATTAATAGACTAGGTCTCGCTACTATAATTAGGCCGCCTCGACGGGCTATTAGTAGGGTTACTAACTCCTAGCCGATATAATACGTTAAAGTTAAACCCGGCAAGGTAGACGGCCTATCGTACCTATCTACCTATAACCCTCGTAACCTTCGTAATACTACGGAGGTTATTATAATCGGTATATACTTGTATCGCATACTATACGCTATCGAGATAATGCCGCTAGTACTTGAATACTTCTACGATTACTAATAACTCTTACTTATACGTCTTATATCGGGTCTCGGCGTCGAGTATCTTACGTAAGAAGAAGGCAACCGGGTACTAGTAGTTATCGGTAGTAGACTATTGCGACATAATAGTAGATATAGTAAACTATAAAGCGTTAGTTTTAATACGAATTAGCTTGTTAGCTACGAAGTAATAAAGTAGCGGTATATTAGTAAAGCGTTACTTTAGGATATTAAAGATAGCTTGCGTCTTGTCGGTCTACTTAAGTATTCCGGAAGGGTTAGACTTAGTCTTTATAAGATTAGTAAGCGGCGATGTAAGCCGTACGTAGCCTTTAATAAACCGTCGGTAGAAGTTAGTAAAGCCTAGGAACGACTAGAGTTCCTTAATAGTCGTAGGGGTTAGCTATTTAGTTATAGATTTAATGCGATCGGGGTCTACTTTAACGCTATTAGTTAATACGATGAAACCTAGGAAGGATACTTCTTTTACTACGAAGGTATACTTAGAAGGCTTATAGTATAAGCTATATGTTCGCAAGCGATCGAGGACCTTCCGTACTACTATCTAATAGTCCGTAATATCCGGCGAATACGTATAGATTAGTATATTATTAAGGTAGACTACGTAGAGGTAATCTAGTAGACCGGATAGAGCCTAGTTAATATAAGATTAGAATATAGTAGGGGCATTAGCTAGTCTAAACGGCATAACTAGGTATTCGAAGTAACTATAGTAGGTACGGAATATAGTCTTCTACTTATCGCCCTTACGGATACGGATACGGTAATAGGCGTCCTTTAAGTCTAGTATAGTATAAAAGTAGGTACTAGACAACCGGTCTAGTATCTTATTAATTAACGGAAGCGGGCATCGGTTCTTAATAGTAATAGCGTTAAGCCCTCGATAGTTAATATATAGGCGTAAGCTACTATCCTTCTTTAGGACGAATAGGATAGGTATACCTATAGGGCTATTACTATATCGTATCCGTCTATTACTAAGGTTCTTATCTAGGTACTTACGCAATATAGCAAGCTCTCGCTTACTAAGATTGTAAAGCGGCCTAAACGGTACCTCCTTGCCTTCGACGACTTTAATCTTATAGTCCGTCTCTTTAAATAGTAGTAATGTCGATACTAGGTAATGCTTAAACACTTTAATATATATATCGTAGATTAGTTATAGAATGCGGGCAAGCTACTTAGGTTTAATACTACCGGGTAGTATAGGCTTATTATCTTCTTCGAGTAGATCGGTAGTAGTATCGGAAGGGTTACCGGGGTTGTTAGACATAAGCTTACCTATAAACATTACTTTAGCATTATTAGGATATTCGTTAATATTAATATATTCAATGTCTTCCTTCGTAGTAATACCGAAGTACTATTACTAGTTGCCTAGGTCTATAGTAACGGTATACTACTTTAAGATAGGGTTACCGATAACAATAGTAGCTCCGCAATATAGGTTATCTATATCGACTACGTAGGTAGTAAAGTCTAGTAGTCGTTTATTACCGAGATCGTCCCTTAGGACTATATATACATAATAGGTACTATAGGTCTCGTACCGAGCTTCGTTAAACTAAGCAAGGGTTAGTATATCGGTATAGAGTAATTATCGGAGGTCTAGATACTTTATAGTACGATAATCGATAAGGGTACTAACTAAGTTACCTAGGTCTAGTATAACTTTAGCCTTGTAGTTAGTATTGTGTATATCGTATAGGAGATAGTCGCGAGTAATTGCTAGTACAATGTTAATAGTCTTACGCTACACTAGGCTAATAGTTAGTATAGCGCTTATTCTTTTTTCGACTAATTAGAAGAGCCTACAATAGGGGTAGAATTAGTATCCTAGGTCTTCTTCCTATGTTTAGTAGTAGTACGATCGATACGTACTTAGTCCTTAGCTTTATCGTAGTTAGAAAGAAGGTAACTAGTACTATTGTAATTAAAGTATTTGTATCCGGCTAGTAGCTTATTATCTTTATTACTCGGTCGATCGGTATTGTACGGCTAGTTACCTCTACCGCGACCTCTACTACGCTAGGAATTACTACCTCGATAGCGACTACGCCTACGGCCGCGTTACTAATTGTTATTGTTAGTATTATTAGAACGGCCTTGGTTACCTCCTCGTCTACGGTTGCCGCCTCGGTTACCGCGGTAACCGCTATTAGCTAGTAGCTTAGTCTTATAGATCTTCGCATCTAGTAATACTTATTACTTAACGGCTTACTTAGTAATATCGACCTTAAGCATAAAGTTTATGCGATCTAAGCCTTGCTCCTATACTCGTCGGTAGTCTAATTTAAGTATTAGGCCCTATCGAAGCTTGGGTCTAAGCTCGGAGATCTAAATAGCATTAGTCTTAGTAGGTAGATCGTCTTTAATAGCTTTTAGCCGGGTCTCAAAGGCTCGTCCTATTTTATTAGCTTACTACTTAGTATATATATATTGTTCTTAAGCGCGTTACTATCGTAGGATTGGATTACTAAGTATATTAAGTATAATGTCTTTATAAGTCTACTATTTAATAGTATATTGCTTAGTAAGCGAGTCGAAGTAATCGTCCTATATACGCTTAGGGTTACTATCGATGTATTGCATAGCATAGACGACTAACGAATAGTCGTCTAGTAGAGCCCTCGGTATATTACGTCGATTAAGCTTATAGTTATAAATATAATTATTGTATTGCTTTCGACTAGAGCCGTCGAATACGGTATAGTCCTTAAGCTTAGCATCCTTCTTCTATACCGGTAGGCTAGATAGACTAGTAGTAGTGCGATCGGTACTAGGGTTTAACTTCGCGTATAGGCGCTTAATCTTATTATTAATATCGACTACTACTTCCTATATACGTAGTGTCTCTAGCTTATCGGTACGGCCTCTTAAGTACTAGTCCGCGGTTAGCGGTCCGAATATAGTATAGCCTTTACGCTAACCGATAACATAGGCATCGTTAGTAATAGTACTATTATTAGCCATTTAATACGTGTTTGTTTACTTACTAAGAATAGCGACAACGAGGGTTCCTATAGTACGGATATAGCGGAATTGGAGTACCTTGATTTAGTACGCTTAACTTAGTATAATAGACCGTATAGAAGGTCTTAGTTAATGATTGGCACGGTTAAACTAATAGTTATGTATATATAGGTCCTATCTCGGGCGCAATATACTCAATTTAGCGAATTTCCGGCTATACTACTAAATTGGTAGACTATCTAGCTACTACCCTTAAAGGGTAGATCGAATACTATATAATACGGGTTATGTAAGTAGGTAGATAGTAGTTAGTAAATGAATATAGTATTCGATAGAGGTCTAAGAGGAGAGGGAGGAAGGTTAGGAAGTTAGGCTAGCGCTAAGCCCTACCTAAGGTATCTAGACCCTAGCTTTACTCGAGCCGATTATATATTAATTACATATAGCTAATAGCCGCCGAGATATAGCTATTACTATTAAGCCAAGTATTGCTATATTCCTTAGTAATAGTAGCGGCGATAATATCGTCTTAAGAAGGTCTAGTATTAACTAACGTTTAACTATTAGTTTGACTACTAGTTTGAGTACTAATTAGCGTAGAAATAGGCTCCTTAACTAGCGTAGATATTAGCGTAGGAGTAGGCTCTTCGACTAGCGTAGGAACGACTATTGTATTTACTTTATAGGCCCGATTAGGTACTAATCGATAGGTTATTAGACTATTAAGTAATATAGTAGGACTATATAGCGTAGATTAACTATAATAGTCTATAAGGACCTCGATAAGGTAAGGTCCCTTACTAAGCCCTAAGTGTACTAAGCGGCGCGCGCTAGGGGCGTACGCTAGACGTACGTAACTCGTATAGCCTTTTTAACCTAGCGCTCTACGTAATCCTTTTAGGAGGCACTTGTTAGTTCTACTACCTACTATATTATCGGTTAGGTAGGTATTCTATACGTTACTACATACCTAGCCCCTAATAGTTCTAACAAGTCTATCCCTATAGTAGCCTATAGAATACCGTACGATAAGCGTAAGTAAGCCGACTACGTTAGGTAGTAATACCGCGGCGCCTACGGACGACGATCGCCCCTAGGGGGATAAAGAACGTTAGACGACCTTTAGCGAGCGGTAGGCTACGTTAAACGAGCGAATCGCGCGCTCGAAAGCCGAGTAGAAGTTACTTAAATAAGAAGTCTAAGCCTAGGAGCTAGAGCGTGAAAATACTAGGCTACGTATATAGCGCGACGTAGGATTAGCGCTAGCGGGTACTAGGCGTAGTATAAGCGTCGAGCGGTCTAATCGCTAAGCATCGCTAGAGTCCGACTAGGATACCGGTAATTCTAAGGATAGGTCTATAGAGAGTATCTATAGGACCCTACCCTCTCGGCTTAGTCTTAGT
>LFZO01001038.1:0-13596 GCA_001578225.1 Pseudocercospora musae | reverse complement strand
GAAGCGTCCCTAACTTAAAGCTTTCTATAGAATTGTTAGCAAGACCTAACTTTTTAGCCGGCTATATAGCCGGCTATATAGCTAGCTATATAGCTAGCTATAAAGGATATACCTAAACTCTACTATTTCCTACTACTTTCAATAGCTTTCTAATCTAGACCTTAGTCTATATATCCCTCTTAAACTCCTTAATTGCCTATAGCTTTCTCTATATCGAATAAATAGCCTTATACTAATATATATATACTACGCGAAACTCGATATCGAGAAATTTTAGGTAGTAAAGCTCCTTAGCTACCTCTTGTATCTTAGCTTTATAACTTAGAGTAAGAGACTAAGTTAGATTAATAAAGTCCTAGTTCTTGGAATCTACGGATAGATCTTTTATATTAGAGTCGCTCTATTTATACTATTCTATTAGGTAATCGTCGAGTACTATCTCTTTTAAGCGTACGCTAGTTAAAACATCTACTACCGTATATTCATCGTATAGATCCTTATCGTCCTTTACCTTAATCTCTTTCCTAGATTATATTAGTATTCGATTAATAATAAATTTAATAAGGCCGGCTATATAGCCGGCTATAGCGATACTAACCCTCTATTCCTCTACTATAAGAAGACTAGTCTTAGACTAAATAGCTTCTCTTCTTATTTAGCCTTACTTTTCTACTAAAATGTAGCTTTATCCTACTTAGGTCTCTCCTTCTACTTCTCTAGCTACTATCGGAATAGAGTTTGCTTAGCTCTTTTCTTCTTTCTTAAGGCTTATTTAGTCTTAGATATCTATAAGACTCGCTTTACGTCTACTATAGTCTTCCTATACGTAGAATACGCCTCTTTTGTCTTGCGATACTTTAGGCTCGGTACGCGATTATTAGGTTTATTATCCTCGTCGTAGATATAGTTACTAAGCTTATAGTTACCTTAATATAGTTACTAAGTACTATTATAGATAGTAGGTTAAGCTATATACTTATTGCGAGCTATCTTGGATAGTTATTATAGGATATTAATATCGAAGTTTTCGTAAGGTAAGAATTAGTAATATAGCTCTAAAATTTATAACGTAACCTATCCGAGGTTTCTATAGCAATAGCGACCTAGGCGATATATAGATACTATAGGACAAGTACTAAGTAGTATAAAAGTAAAGCTTCCTTTATATAGCCGATAGTATAGCCGGTCTTTTAAGTAACGCTTATAGAATCTAGAAAAAGTCTAGGTTCTAACCTAAAGTTAGTATATATCCTAGAACCCGAACCTAAACCAATCGTCCGGTTCCTACTAAGAAACCGAACCCGGATCCAATTTCTCGGATTGTACCTAATCTACTAGGACGTCTAGAACTAGATAGTTTAGAACTTTGTCCTCGAACTCGTAGTACTAGAGGATTAGCTAAGCGACTATACCGAGGCGTAACGTATACGCTACCTACTCGCAAAAATATAGCCTATACTATATAGTACTATCGTTAAGTACTATACTATTCTAGAGCTAAGGTAGGAAGTAGTATAGCTCGCGGCTTGTATCGAGACGCTAGATAGACTATCTAGTAAGAAATAGGAGCGAGATAACGAGGACTATAGTAGTTTAAAGAAGAAGCGCCGCCTTAATAACTATAGTAGTAGTAAGGAGTAGGGTAGACGCGATAAGAAAGTAGGTAAGAACTTAAGAAGCCTACGTAGACTAAAGACTCGAAGCCTAGCTAGGACCTATCTTTAGTTAAATACTATAGATATAGGAAGAAGGGCTATTACAAGCCCGACTACCTAAATAAGTACCTATAGAAGGATAGCGACTTGTAGGCTATACGCAAGGTCGAGGTAGCTAATAAGGGAAAAGGTAAAGTACTAGCTAAGAGCTAAGGGTAAGTACTATAGCTAATTCTAGTAGCTCTATAGTATATATACTATTACAATATATACGTAGCGCGATAGTAACGTAGGGTAGAGATATACGCATCGAGTGCCTACTAGACAATATAGTAGACATTAATATTGTCTTATACGAGTTTATCCTCTAATACTAGCTCCTATAGATTGCTAATACTATCCTACCTAGTACCGATAGTTTCTAGGGAGAACGTAGATACTATTATAGAGTACATATACTAAATCTACGTATTATAGACTTATTAGATTAGGAACGCGTAACAACTAGTACCTTTTATATCTTCGAAATACCTAACCTAGATCTTATACTAGGTAGGCCTTAGCGAAGGGACTACTAGATAATTGTAGATACTATAATGGATGCGTAGACCTACGGTACTAGTAGCGAGGTAAGACCTATTATAGTAAGCGACCTATAGTAGTTCTTTAAAGAAATGTATAATATAACGTATATATATATAGTAAGTATACGCGACGTCGGCGTAGTAGTAGATAACCCTAATCTACTAGAGGAGTTTAAGGACTTTATAGATATCTTTACTATAATACTAGAGGCTCGACGCTAGCTATATACTAATATAGAGTACTCGATCGACTTAGTCGATAGGAGGAAGCCTCCATATCGTTCCCTATATTATTAGTCGAAGTAGGAGCTCTAGGTCCTTTAGGAATACCTTATTAAGGTAGTAGAGAATAGGTAGATTAGGCCTAGCGTAAGCGAGGCGGATATGCCTATCTTATTCGTACTAAAGAAAGACGAGAGTCTTCGATTATATATCGACTATAGGAATCTTAATAAGATTACTATTAAGAATCGCTATCCCCTACCTCTTATTAGCGAGATAATAGATAGGCTTAAGGATACGGAATAGTATATATCCTTAGACCTTATCGACGTATACTATCGTATTTATATTAAGCGAGGCGATAAGTACAAGACTACGTTTCGTATATACTATAGATACTACGAGTATCTAGTAATACTATTTAGGCTTACTAACGTACCTATAACCTTTTAGGGTTATATTAACCGAGCCTTAGTAGGCCTAGTTAATATTTGCTATATAGTCTACCTAGATAATATCCTAGTATATAGCAAGAATAAAGAGTACTACGTACGCGATATATATATAGTACTTAAGAGGCTTAGGTAGTTCGGCTTATATACTAACTATAAGAAGTACTTATTCTAGAAGAAATAGGTAGAGTTCCTAGGATTTATCGTTAGTACCGAAGGCGTATCGATAGATAGGAGTAGGATAGATACAATTACCGAGTAGCTACGTCCTTCTATCCTTACTAAAGTCTAGTCCTTCCTAGGGTTCTACAATTTCTATCGTAGGTTTATATCTAACTACTCCTAGATCGTTATACCTCTAATAGTCCTCTCTAAGGAAGCTAAGAATAGCCGAAAGCTAGGTCTAATCTAGTAAGGCGTAAGCGAGGAGTAAGGGTTTAAGAGCCTTAAGGATACGTTCTATTTAGTATCGCTACTTAGGCACTTTAACCCTATATAGTTCCTATGCCTCGAAACCGATATATCTATATTCGTATTAGCTAGTATCCTCTTATAGTAGGTAGAGGATAGTAACTAGTACCCTATTACTTTCTAGTCGAGAAAGATAATATCTATAGATACTAACTACGAGACCTATAACTAGGAGCTACTAGTAGTAGTCGAGTCCTTTAAGTACTAGAGACTATACTTCGATAGCTCTAAGTATATAGTATATATACTCGTCGACTATACGAACCTAAAGGGACCTACGACAATGAAGTAGTTAGTAGATAGGTAGGCAAGGTAGGTAACCTTCCTAGCCCCGTTCGATTTTACTATCGAATACTAAGTAGGGAAAAGGAATCCTATAGATACTCCTTCGAGGAGAAGTAACTATAAAGGCGAGACATAGGCGATAAGTAACCTATTACTAACGCTATAAGCTAAACTCTTAGTCTAGTTAGACCTTTCTAGAGAGGTAGAGCCTATTGCAAAGCGTACTTCTATAATATATATCTCGATATAAGGAGTAGTAAAGACGTATATAAAGTATAGTAGCTTCGTATACTACCTAGCTAGAGTCGCGGCTATAGTAGTTAAGGATAATAGATCCTACTACTAGGTACTAGACCTACTACTTAGTTTCAAATATATCCTATAGTAGCTAGAGCCTATAGTAAAGGAGCTATACGAGGCTACTAAAGAGACTTGTACCTTTAAGGAATATTCTATTAGAGAGGACGTCCTTTTCTAAGGCAAGGCGATCTATATACCTAAGGACCTTACGTTAAGAACGTAGGTAATGCGTATATACTACAACGATCCCCTTATAGGACATTTCGGCTAAGCTAAGATAGTTAAGCTAATACGTAGGAAATATACCTAGCTAGGGTTAGCTTAGGAGGTTTCGGAGTATATCTCTATCTATACAATATACTAGAGGTCGAAGGTAATGCACTATCGCCTATATAGCGAGTTAGCTATACTACTAATACCTACTAGGCTATAGTAAGAGTTAATAATAGACCTTATTACTAATCTACTACTAAGTAAGCTCGGTATCTATATCTATACTATAATACTCGTAATAGTCGATCGCTATACGAAGATAAGCCTCTTTGTACCTACTATAAAGAAGTACATAGTAGTAGAACTTAATATAACTAGTTGTATTCGAAAGGACTATCTACGAGGAAGTCCTAATATAAGTAGTATAGTAGTTATAGCCTTAGGCATTAGGCACGTAATAGAGACATATATACTATACTTCAAGTTACCCCCTTATCGCGTACATATAGCTAAACAAAAGCAAATAGAAGGGGTATTAAATAGACTAGTAGTTGAACTAAAAAAAAAACAATACACATCCTCTTTCTAACTAAACTAATACTTAGTAGTAGGCTAAGTAGCGTTTTGAATAGCGCTCTTGTAGTCTAAAAGGTTTAACTATTTAATAAAGCGACTATACTTGAGCTTGTTAAGCGGCTTAGTAAACCTATTAGTAATTTAATTATAAGTACTAATCTAGGTAAGGATAACTATACTATTAGCGATCTTCTCTCGAATATAGTATATCCTAGTATCTATATACTTAGTATAGCTATTAGTCGTAGACTTAGTAATAGTAATTGCTAACTAATTATCCTTATATAAGGTAATAGGCTTAATAGTGCCCTTGTATCCTATTTCTTCTAATATGCGTATAAGGGGTACGGCTTCCTTAGCGGTAGTAGTAAGCTAAATATACTCTACCTCTATAGATAATAAAGTAACTAAGGTCTAGCGACCTAACTTGTATAGAAGTAGTCTACTAGCTAGTATAAAATAGAAGCCTCTAGTAGAGCGGCGGGTTACCGGATTATTAGCCTATAAGGCATTATAGTAACTAGCGAGATTAAGCTTATTATCGCTCTATATCCCCTAAAAGCGTATACCGCGGTTAAGAGTACTAACAAGGTATTTAATTAACTAAAGTAAGGCATAGTAGTATTCCTTAGTCGGATTAGTAATAAATCGAGATAATAGGCCGGTAGTATAGTAGGCATTAGGTCGAGTAATTATTATAGGCTACAAAGCTTTACTAGTACCTTCTTAATACTTCGTCTTAAAGGTAGCGCTAGCTATATAGTTATTAGGGATATACTAAATAGTAGTCTTAATATAGCGTAGAGCTATTAGAGTTATAGGGGCTATACGGCCCTTTATTCTATACTTCTTAGCAAGTTGATTAAGGTAGGTATCCTATACTATATAGATAGTACGGTCCTTACGATTGCGGATAATACGTATACCGAGATAATAGTAAAGGTTACTAAGCTCTCGTATATAGAAGCGATCCTTTAGTAACTAAGCGACTATCTATAAAGTAGCTATAGAGTATATAATAATAATTATATTATCTATATAGATAACGATAATTGAGCTACCAACCGTGTGTTTGAATATATATACGTCGCTTATTATAGGAATAAAGTCTAGGCTCTTTAAGTACTTGCGAAGCTCTTTGTACTATAGTATAGGTAACTACTTTAGTCTATATAGTACTTTTAGTAGTAGGTAGACTATGCCCTTACTACTATAGTTCTTAAAGCCGTATAGCTACTTAACATAGATCTTGTATTTGTTACTAATTATAGTATTCAAGAAGGTAGTTAGAATATCGAACTACTAAGCTTCTAGGTTATAGTAAGCAATAAGAGCAAATAGAGCTCGTAGCGTAGATAGCTTAGCGACTATAGTATAGGTCTCGTTATAGTCTTGTCCTCTAACTTAAGTAAATCCCTTAATAACCTAGCGTGCCTTAAAGCGACTAACCTTACTATTAGTATTACGCTTAATAGTAAAGACCGATCTACTACGGATAACCTTATAACCTTTAGGCACTTCTAGCTTTAGAACATAGATCTAGGTAGTATTGTCTATTAATAACTTGTATTTAGCCTTATAGGCTTCCTACTATTATAGCTAATATAGTAACTCCTTAGCTTCCTTGTAGCTCTTTAGAATTAGAATAGGATCGTCGTTCTACTTAGTAATATAGTAGATAGCTATAAAGCCCTTTATATAGGCAATAGGTATATTAGATAGGTTGTAGGTATACTAACTATCCTTAATACGGATGTCTACTAGATATCTACGTAGTAAGTTACGAGTAGACTTCTTACTATAGGTTAATCGAGTACTATAAGCGCTAACATTATTAGGTTACTCAAACTCTAGTAACTAGCTAGGCTTACCCTTCTTATTATTTAGATTAAACTCTTCTTTAGTAGATTAGAAGCTATCTTTATTACTTAACGGCTAGACTCCTAGTATAGTATCTTCGATTAGTAGTAGATTAACAATATTATCTACTAGTAGTATTTCAAGCTCTTCTATAGGTCCCTCTTACTAGGGTTAGAGCTATTAAACAACACTAGGTATAGGTATCGGAGTATCGCTTATTATTACATTAAATAGTATAGGTATAACTAATTCAATAGTTATAAACTCGCTCTCGGAAGGGTCGTTAGGATTAGTATATAGCTATATGCCTTCTAGTAGTAGTAGCTTAGATATTGAGTCCGATTTTAACTTAGATTTTAACTCCGATTCTAACTCAAGAAACTAAACATCCTTCGAAGTAATTACCTTATACTTATTAGATAGGTAGATTATATACTTACTAGAGTCTATAGAGTCCTTAGTATAGCTAACAAATTTGCCTAGCTTACTATAGGCATTAAACTTCTTACTACGAGTAATACTATAGTCGTATATAATAGTTATATAGCTATAGGCACGTAGATACTATAAGCGAGGATGTTTTCGAGATTAGTTAAGCTCCTTAGTAATAACTATATATAGACTATCTCTACTATTGGCCTAGATAGGCGTAATATTTAGGATATATATAGCTACGCTAACTACGTATAGCTATAGAGCCTTTAGAAGGTTTGCCTATAGTATTATCTTTCGAGCTATTGTATAGATAGTGTAGTTACTAACCTTAGCAAGTCTATTTTGTATAGATAAATATAGAGCGGTAACTTGTAGTATAATACTATTATTACGAGCCTACTCTAGTAGACTATTGCCTCTATATTTACCTCCTCTATCGAGGCGGTATATAGGAATAGCGTAGCTAGTCTAAGTGTAAACATATATACGATAATGCTTAATAGCTAGTACTATACCTATCTTTAGGGTACTAGGGTATTTATAGCGATAAGCTAACTTAGTATAGGTAAAGAGTGTAAAGTAGCGCTCTTAGAGTAGGCTAGGGTTAGTAATATAGACTATATCTATACTAATAATGTAATAGATCGTAGAAGGTCGTAACCGTAGTAGTCGATTGTACTCCTTATATACTATTAATAAGCGATAGGAAATGTAGTTACGGAAGGTCTTCTTCTTATCTCTAAGGATTACAATATATCTATTAGCTTCTAGCTATAGTAACTTGCTATAGTGAATATAACTATACCGTAGGTACTAGTTATTTATAGTACCTACTAGTATCCCCTTCTTCGATAGAAGTACAATAGCCGCCTTACCGTTAGGTCCGGATATAGGGATATATAGAAAGGGGAGACTATTCTTATAGTAGGTCTAAGCTACTATTACTTTACTACTATCGCTACTATAGGTAAATAGGACTCGTCTATTATTATAGTAGAAGTAGCCCTTATTGGCTAACTTCTTAGTAGATATAAGGTTAGTAGCTAGACCTAGTATATATAGTATCTTAGTAAGCTACATTGTACCAATTCCTCGATTATTAATAACCTTAGTCTAGGTAGTACTAATTAGTATTGCTTGCTTAGTATTACCTCTAAATCGTACTAGAATATTGCAACCTTTATACTTAATAAGCAATACTAGATTATTAATTATATATATACTAGTACTAGAGTCGATAACCTAGTCTATCGTACGTATAGTAGCCGATAGTGCTATATAGGCGCGATTACTAACCTTAACCTCGACTATAGTAATAAATAAGTAGTTACTAGGTAGTATAGAGTTAGGTCGTAGATCGTTGTAGGGTATTCTATTAGTAAATAGGCTCTACTATAGAGGTATAGATTAAGGTTACTACTACTACTAAGTAGTTAGACCTCGCTATTGCTATGCTTTCTTCTTAGCCTTCTCGCGCTTACGGCGGAGTCGGTCTTCCTCCTTTAGATAAGGGTATTTAGTATAGTACCTATCTAATAGGTAGGCACTATTATAATATAAGTACTTGTCGCGAGGCGGATTGTTATTATTGTTTCTACTACGACTACGGCTACTATAGCTACTACGAGCGCTACTATAAGGCGCTTAATTAGGGTTAGTATTACTAGCTAGCGGCTATTGCGATTGCGATTGAGCTAGCTTCTATAGACTAAAGTATCTACTATACTAGGCCTAGTTAAGCTAAGTAATATTATTATTAAGTAACGCGCTAATAATATTGTCTAGTATATTACTATTAATCTTGAAGTTAGTAGCTCGCATTTGCTCGCGTCTTATCTATATAAAGGCCTTATAGAAGGGGCTAATAAGTATAATAAAGAAGTAGACTACTTAGTAGTTACTAATAGCTAACTTAGTCTCCTTTAGTATACCTAGCTTCTTCTTATAGTTATTGTAGAACTTCTCAATGTCCTTGCCCTTATACTAAAGGGTAGAATACTCCTAGAATAATATAAATTTAGTAGACCTATCGTTACTAGTATATTTGTTCTTAAGAAAGTTCTAGATATCTTAAGAGGTACCGAGTCTAAGTAGCGACTACTAAATATCGGCTACACAATTGGCAAAGATGTAGGTATAGGCTATTTAGTCTTTAGCCTCCTAATTATCCTAGCGGTCTTCGAATTCTTCTATTAACTTACTCGAGTCTTTAACCTTTAGTCGTAGGCGGGTGCCTTATATATAGCGCTATACCGATATACCTTTAAGGGTACCCTTAGTAGTATAGGACTATAATAGGTAGTTCTCCTTATTCTTTAGCTTAGGAATGTTGCTTATATAAGCGCTAGCGATACCGGTTACTATTAGTACTATTATAGATAGCTTTAGCGATAGTAATAGTATTAAAGCGATAAGAGACAATATAAACTATATATTAGCCTTGCGCCGAATATAGGTACGCGTATATAGCGGATAGCCGACGCGTATATTAATTGAATTAGACTCGAAGTACTAGTATCTACTAGAATACTTAAGTAGCGGTAGCGGCGATAACGAGGTATCGGAACGTTACGCTAAGATACTAATAATACTAGCTACGTAGTAGTCGATAGAGGTACTTAGATATAGGTACGTTAGAAACGCATAGGGCACATAACTACTTAATATAACTAGTTATATTCGAAAGGACTATCTACGAGGAAGTCCGAATATAAGTAGTATAGTAGTTATAGCCTTAGGCATTAGGCACGTAATAGAGACATATATACTATACTTCAAGTATAGAGCTATTAGATATCTTCTAAAGAGAGGTAGTTAGAAGGTTTAGAGTCCTAGCTAGAATAGTTAGTAATAGAGGATCTCTATTTACTAGTTAGTTTTAGAGTAACTTCTATTACGAGACGTATATAAAGTATAAGCTTAGTATAGCGTTCTATCTATAGACTAATAGGTAGACCGAACGTACTAATTAGATACTAGAATAGTACCTAAGGTATTACTATTCTAATAACTAGGTAGACTAGGTATCTTAGCTCTCGTAGGTAGAGTTTTTATATAATAATAGCGTATACCCTACGCTACGCATAAGCCCCTTCTATATACTATATAGATATAATCCGGATATTACTCCTATGTTACTACCTATAGCTCGGGACGAGCTATCTAAAGGAAGGATACTAATAGTAATCGATACTATAGAAAAACTACGAAAAGTATATAAGATGCTTATATAGTACTAGAAGACTATAGTAGAATACTAAGCCAAGTACTATAATACTAACTACAAGGCTTAGAAGTATAGTATTAGTAACCTAGTACTATTGTTATCTAAGAATATTAGACTAGATCTACTAAAGAAGAAGCTTAGCCTAAAGTATATCGGCCTATTTCGTATTATCGACGTAGTAGGAGTATAGGCGTATCGCTTAGTACTACCTACTAGTACGAGAATCTATAATGTTTTCTATATATCCCTACTCGAGCCTTAGAAAGGGCGCGAGGACGAGGAGTATAAGGTTAGTATACTAGTCGTAGAGGATACGAATAAGTAGTATATAGAAGAAATCGTAAAGAAGAAGGTATAGAAGGGAGAGACTTACTACCTTATTAGGTAGATAGGCTAGCTAGAAGAATATAATACTTAGGAACTAGTAGATTATATAGAAGACTTAGTAGTACTTAACGTATTTAAGGCGTAAGCGAGATATAGTTAGAGAATATAAGAATAAGATAAGATAAGGTTAATAGATATATACTCGTTTAGCTATTAATATAGGTATTTGGCCTAGCTTAGAATAAAGGAAAAAATGCGTTCGTAGCGCTTATATACTATAGGTATATAACCTACTAACTAGCTCCTCGGAGCTAGTTACTCTTATAACTATTAGAACCCTCCCTATTAGTAGATATAGATAGGAAGCCTATAGTAGCATCGACTACTACTATAGCTATATAGGCCCCCTTTAGGGCGAGGTTCTATTACGGTTAGTATATACTTAATAGGCGATAGGGATATAGAGAAGGTACGTACCTAACGGCCGATTTCTACTAGGCTAGAAAGATTAACGTTAATGCGCTCTAGGATAGCTACTAAGTCTAGACCGTTAGTAGTAGCTAGCGCGATACCTACGCCGTAGATACGCTTAAGGAGTATACTATTACTAGTAATCTTGTTCTTGTTATAGTAGTAGCTATTAAGGGATTTCTTAACCTCTAGAAAAGCTAGATAGTTAGTAGACGTAACGCATACGAAGAGGGAGCGATACGTATAGTCTATATATACGTCTAGGTCCTACTTAATCTTATCGAGATCTAGCTATACTTAGGCAAGATCCCTAGAGTACTTAGGATCGTTAATATCGTAAGTATCGTACTTAGCGCGAGTAGACGTCCTAGTAGGTTAGGTATAACCTAAGAAATTAGATCTAGGTTCGGTTTCTTAGCGGGAACCGGACGATTGGTTTAGGTTCGGGTTCTAGGACCTATACTAATTTTAGGTTAGAACCCGGACTTTTTCCGGATTCTATAAGCGTTACTTAAAAGACTAGCTACACTATCGGCTATATAAAGGAAGGTTTACTTTTGTACTACTTAGTACTCGTCCTATAGTATCTACGTATCGCCTAGGTCGCTATTACTATAGAAACCTTAGGTAGGTTACGTTATAAATTTCTAAGCTATATTGCTAATTCTTACCTTACGAAAACTTCGATATTAACATCCTATAACGACTACGCAAGATAGCTCGCGATAAGTATATAGCTTAACCTACTATCCGTAGTAGTACTTAGTAACTATATTAAGGCGACTACGAGCTTAGTAACCGTATCTACGACGAGGATAATGAACCTAATAATCGCGTACCGAGCCTAAAGCGTTGTAAGACAAAAGAGGCGTATTCTATATATAGGAAGACTATAGTAGACGTAAAGCGAGTCTTATAAATATCTAAGACTAAACAAGCCTTAAGAAAGAAGAAAAGAGCTAAGCAAACTATATTCCGACGGTAGCTAGAGAAGTAGAAGAAGAGACCTAAGTAGGATAAAGCTACATTTTAGTAGAAAAGTAAGGCTAAACAAGAAGAGAAGCTATCTAGTCTAAGACTAGTCTTCTTATAGTAGAGGAATAGAGGGTTAGTATCGCTATAGCTAGCTATATAGCCGGCCTTATTAAATTCATTATTAATCGAATACTAATATAATCTAGGAAAGAGATTAAGGTAAAGGACAAAGGGGATCTATACGATAAATATGCGGTAGTAGATATTTTAACTAGCGTAAGCTTAAAAGAGATAGTACTCGATAATTATCTAATAGAATAGTACGAATAGAGCGACTCTAATATAAAAGATCTATCTACGGATTCTAAGAACTAGGACTTTATTAATCCGACTTAGCCTCTTACTCTAAGTTATAAAGCTAAGATACAAGAGGTAGCTAAGGAGCTTTACTATCTAAAATTTCTCGATATCGAGTTTCGCGTAGTATATATATATTAGTATAAGGCTATTCATTCGATATAGAGAAAGCTATAGGCAATTAAGGAGTTTGAGAGGGTTATATAGACTAAGGTCTAGATTAGAAAGCTATTAAAAGTAGTAGGAGATAGTAGAGTTTAGGTATATCCTTTATAGCTAGCTATATAGCTAGCTATATAGCCGGCTCTATAGCTAGCTAAAAAGTTAGGTCTTGCTAACAATTCTATAGAAAGCTTTAAGTTAGGGACGCTTCCCTATACTATACGAAATCTATACCTACGCTAAGCGCGCCGTTATTCGAAACATTAATATATAGGACAAAACCTTTCCGCTATACTTTAGAAGCCCGCCTTACTCAAATTTACTAGGCTACTAGCCTTAGAACTATAATCTCCGCCGCTACTACTTTAAGGATATAGGACGCTTAAGACGTAGTAGAGCAAAAGCTCTATACTATTACTTCGATATTAAGAGGAAGTAGCTCGAGGAGACGAGTAGGTACTATAAGATACTAGCTAAGCTAGGCTATAAGGGAATATTAAAGCTAACGTACCTCTTAACGATATGTCTTAGTAATTCGAAGAATAGAATGTATCTTAGCTTAGGGTAAGTAGCTATAGACTATATACGCTCTACTTATATAGTAGTAGATACCGCTAGAGTATAGTAGAAGAGTAAGGATATAGTTATACAAGATGCCGAGTAGATAAGTATAGACTAGCTCGTATAGTAGTTTATATAACTACTAAAATAAATATTATAAGTACGCGACTATATATATCGGAATTTCTATCCTTATTACTAGCCTAGCTACCTATATTATTGAAATTATGCCTTGTACCTAGCTATCTATAATTTCATATTATAGTTCGGACTTTATTAACTTTCTTTCTTACTTTAAGAGTAATCTATCGGACTATTAAAGCTCCTTAGGACTCTCGGTCGTTAATATCTAAGTCGCTATTCTCCTATATCTATAAGCTACTATACCTCTAAATACTAACCTCCTTAATATTCCTACTACCCTAAATACTAGTTCATTACTAAGCTAACGAATAACAAGGTCG
>LFZO01001037.1:0-13600 GCA_001578225.1 Pseudocercospora musae | reverse complement strand
GTACTCCTATAAGAAGGACTTCTTAAACTTCTCCTAATTAGCGTCCGACTTGTCGGCCTTGTTAGGGTAGCCTTCGAGACTCCTAAGCGTAGTATGTAACTTAGTATCTATCGTTCGTATAAACATATAGATCTTCTTAGCGTTAGAACGGTCGTTTAGCTTATACTTAATAAGGTTGTCCTTATATCGTTCGATATAGGCGATAGCGTTATATCCTTTAAACTAAGGATTAGAATTACTACTAGGCTCCGGTAGGTAGCGCCTATTAATACGAGTAAACTCCTTCTACTACTCTATTATCTACTACTATAGCGTCTTAAAGGTAGTAAACATAGCGCTATTAAAATCTATATCCGGACTAGGTTCTAGTACTCGACTAACGCCTAGTCTAGTAGTACTAGGCCCGGTAGTGCCTAGCCCTATAATAGGGTTATCTATCTTAGTAGGCGAACGTCGTATCTATTCGTTAATCGGGTCGGGTTCCTCGTTAGAGGATATTAACGCTAGGCTTAGCCCTATACCTAAACTTATTTAAACGATTGTTATATAGTAATAAAATCTTTTTTTTGTTTTTGCTTTTTGTATAAAACGGGGAATACTATCGTACCGCTAGTAGAATAGGTATTCTTGTTTTTATATAGGCTTAGGTAGTAATAACCCCCTTAGGGGTTATTAGCCTTAAAATCCCCCTAACTAGCCCTACGGCTAGAGTAAAGTCTAAAACTCTAGAGGTAGGAGCTATAACCGAGCACTCTTAGAGCTAATAAACTACCGAATAATATAGCGAGGTTACTAGGCAACTTCTTTCCCTATCTCCTCTTTCGGGGTACCTTCTACTTTTAGTAGACGGGCCGAAGCATTATCGAGCTAGGCTACGAATTAGAGTTTAGTAATCTCTAGCCTAACCGGGATCCCTCTTCTTTAATAGCTTAATGCTCTCGTATTCGTAGTACGTATCTTGTACTATAATACGGATACGAGTATCTATCCTACTATAGACTTTAGCTAGGTCTAAGCATAGTCTAGATAATTAGTCCTCGCTACGCCTCGGGATCGGTTAGTAGAATAAGACTAGTTAACCGGAATAGTATCGTATCGATTAGGTAGTACGCTACTATACGGTACTAGTAAGGTTTTAGAGGGTTCCCTAAACCTAGAGCAAGTCCTAGAAAGTAATCGACCGTCTAGGTCCTAAGCCTTAACAGTTTCTAGGGTTTGTAGCTTTTCGGGGTTAAGGCGATACCCTTATCTAGGAGGTTACTCTTAGTTGTCGCTTTTGTCGAGACCTCCTAAGATACTTTTCGTAAATAGCGCTATAGGTCGTTTGTCGCCTCCTACTTATATGTAGTTATCCGTACCTAAGGACTACTATTAACCTAACCGCCTAATGCGATCGAGAAGAGATAGCCCTACCTTCGGCTCTAATAATAAGTAGTACCCGAACCTATACAAACCTAAGGGCTAGGTAGTACGGGAAGGGACTATAGGTAGTATAACCTATTAGGCTATAGGTAGCTATACTAGGCGGACTAACTATCGTAGTAGTTATAGAGGCGTATAGTAGTAATTAGAGCTCTATAGTAGAGGCATATGAAACGTAACTAGTAATATATACTAAACGAAGGTTAATAATGTCTCTCCCTAGTAGGAAGAGGGCTATATATACTAATCGAGGCCCCTACCTAACTCGGTAGTCAAGTGTATCCTAGTTGCTAGCTAATACTAGTTATAGAGAATACGAATAAGTAGTAGTAGTAGTATATAGAAGAAATTATAAAGAAGAGAATATAGAAGGGAGAGATCTACTATCTTATTAGATAGATAGACTAGCTAGAGGAATATAATATTTAGGAGCTAGTAGACTATATAGAAGACTTAGTAGCGCTTAATACTTTCGAGACGTAGACGAGATATATTTAGAAGATATAAGAATAAGAATAAAATAAAACTAATGGTATATACTCGTTTCGCTATTAATAGAGGCCTATAGTCTCTAAGAATAAAGGAAAATATATATTCGCGACGCCTACGCGTTATGGATAGATAATCTATTAATAAGCTTCGTAGAGCTAGTTACTCTTATAGATATCTAAGCCCTTATCCTCTATAGCTAGCTTATCTACTTCCTCCTCCTTTCTAGGAATTCCGAATAGAATTAATAGATACGAAGCCTATAGTAGTATTAACTACTACTATAGCTATATATATTCCTTTTAGAATAAGATTCTATTGCAATTAGTATATATAGAATAGGAAAAAACATGTCTAACTCCTAGGCTAAGGCGCTAGCGCCTACGAGCATAGGAGACACGAATATACCTTCCTAGAAACAATACCGTAACGGTAGACCTAAGGAAAGGTAGAGGGAGGGAGGGATCTAGCCTCTATCCTAAAGCTAGACTAAAGGCTAACTAATACCTAAACTAGGCCCTAAAGGCCCGAAAGAATAGCCTAATTAGCTAAAAACGAGTAGAAACATCTAAAAGAACCTACAAACCCTAATAGAAGACATTTAAAAGGTACTAGATACTCCTTAGGCTATAGATTCCCTATCCCTCCTCTCCCTCCTCTAGCGAGCCTAGACCTAGCTCCTATACTAATTGAAAGACACCGATACTATAGGTACCCTCCGAACCTATCTATAGAACCTATAAACTACGAAAATACCCGAACCGAGAACATAGGCATAGGCTACCTCCTAAGGCTAGCTAGCTATACTAAGTATATAGAAAATCCCCCTTAAAAGTTATATAATTATAATAAGAGTTAGCTATAGGGAAGAGTAAGAAAAGATAAAAGGCCTTACTAATTAAGAGATACTTTAGGGACTTAAAGACCTAGGGGTAATCGCTATTAAGAAACTTAAAAGTAGCGACCTATAGGTGTTTGTAGTATCTAAACCCGCTAAAGACAAGCTAACGAATAAACTAGGGTAGATATAGAAGATACTCCCTAGTACTATAGTAGAGGCTCTAGTATACTAGGTACTAGTCTATAGCTTTAGGGCCGTAGGATTTAACCCGAGGGACCTAAGCTATATCTACAAGATATAGGAAGAAAACGGAAGACTCTACCCGAATCTTAGGATATCCTAAGTAGCTTAGCTAAAGAGCCGGAAGGCTATAGAAGGTAAGGTATACTCCTCTATTATCCTAAACATATAGAGCTTAGCTTAAGCAAGAGAAATCATATAGAAAGGCCTTATATCCTAAGGTACCCTTCTTATAGTAGAGGAATTTAATCCGAAGTAGAGACCTATATAATACCTAAGGTATAGGTAATTTAGGCATGTTGCAAAGTACTATAGAGCCGAATAGGCATGTAGAAAATACGTAGGACTATATAGAATAGACTAATACTAAGGAACAATAAGAAAATGTAGTAACTACTAAGGTACCTATATAGTATAGTTAGTGTTATGTAAGGTAAAACAAGTAGCTATTGCGAAAGTAAGGGCCTTTAGAGACTAAGCAATTAAAAGTTAGAACTACCTAATCTACCTAAAAGACCTAAAAGACTTAGAAAGGTAGACAACTATTAGATCTAAGAGAAAAGTTAGAAGCATAAGCCTAGACCTAGACATAGACGATAGGTTAAGAAGACTACTAGGGAGACTAATAGGCACAAACTCTACTACCCTAGTAAGTAGATTATAGAGTACTAAGATCTCCTCCCTATTCCCCCTAGCTATAAGCTAAGAAGGGTAACTAAGCTAAAGCTAAAGCTAGGAAGCGATAGAAGATATATAGGCATACTAGAACGCCTAGGATAAATAGTAGTTAAGGGAAGCTTACTATCCTATAGTACAATACTAACTATAGTGTAAACAAGATCTAAATCCCCTTCCTCTAATAGCTAAACCCGGAAGAATACTAGATAATAGTAATCTAGGAACTATAGATTAGCCCTAGTAATAGGAATACGGTAGTATACCTAGGATACTATACTATACTCCTAGGAGCAGTATACCTAAGGGTTGCTATATACGTATCTAAGGAAATTAGTATACAAATATAGACTACAAAAGAATACTCGGGAGACATAATTATAGTTAGACTCCTTATAGGAGAGAGGTAGATTAATATCCTTAACTACTATAACCTATCTAGCCCTACTAGAGACTATGCCCTAGGTACCCTCCTACTAATAAAGGATACAACCTAGGGAAAAGAGGAGGAAGAGACTATCCTACTAAGGGATTTCAATCTATACTACCCTAGGTAGGGAGGGAACAATACCTAGAACTAATACTAGGTAGTAGACTACCTTATTACTATTATAGAAAACACTAACCTCGACCTACTACTAGAGCTAGGCATAGTTATATAGGAGACTCCTAAGAGCTACTAGACCCTAGACCTAGTATTTAGGACTATAGGAATCTAATAAGATATATAGGAATACAAAACAAGGATAGACCTAGAAAAAGGATTAGACTATATACTAATCCAAACTACAATCCTATAGGCCTAGACTAATACTAGAGCCTAGACGTAAAGGCTATAATAGAAAAAGGTAGACTAGGACAAGATTAGGACTAGAGTAAAGAAGGAGGTATAAGGAATCTCTACTAGAGTAATAGACATACTATAATAGCTTAATAAGATAGCCTAAGAGATCTAAGAGATGCTTATTAAGATAATCTAAGAGGACATCCCTAAGGCCAAACTATCTAAGTATACTAAAATGACCTAGTCAAAGGAGTATAGTAAGGTAGTAAAGAAGATAAGATACCTAAAGAGGATATAGAGACAAGATAGAATAGAAGGGAACCTAGTAGTATACCTAATAGCCTTATAGGCTAAAGGCAAGTAGATTAGGAAAGATAGGGACTTAGGCTAGAGGGATATAGTTAAAGAAATTACTAAGGACCCGAATAGGATATAGAAGCTAGTAAAATAGGCTAGAGAAGGGGTAGGATAGAGGTATCCCCTCCTATAATTCCTAGAGCTTAAGAACAAGGATAGTACAATATAAATAGAAAACTAAGGGAAAGTAGAGGCATTAGCCTAACACTTCTTCCCCGAGCTAAGGCAAGCCGACTTAGAAGACATATAAAACGCATCCTACCCGAGCCTATTCTAGATAGAGGAAGAAGTCCGAATAGGAGAACTCTAGAAGATACTTAATAGGCTCCCTAAGGGTAAAGCCCTAGGGCCTAATTAGATCGTTAACCTAATACTTAAGGAATGTCGATAGGAACTAGGATATATGCTATATAGGTTCTTTATAGCATGCCTCTAACAAGGATACTATCCTAAACCCTTTAAACACTCTATAATAGTTATCTTAAAGAAGCTATAGAAGCTAGACTATACTAAACTAGGAGCGTATAGACCTATAGTACTACTAAACACCCTAGCAAAGGTCCTAGAGGCTATTATTATAGGGAGAACAAGTAAAGAAGTAGAGGCTAGGAATCTCCTTCCCTAGTCCTAAATAGGAGCTAGACTAGGAAGATCTACTATATTAGCCCTAGAGCTAATAATAGAATAGGTCTAAACGGTCTAGAGAACGGACCTAACAATAGTAGCATTAATGCTATACCTAGATATATTAGGAGCATTCGACAATGTATTATACTAGAGACTAATATATAATATTAAGATAAAAGTATACCTACGATATATTGTATAGTTTATCTAGTTATTCCTTTAGGATAGGACTACATACCTTAAGCTTAGAGAATATATAGATTAGGCGAAGCCCTAAACAACTAGAATACTATAAGGATTAACCCTCTTACTAATCCTATTCCTATTCTTTGTATCTATACTCCTCCCTAACCTTAAGGGTAAGGGAACTATAGTAATAGGATTTGTAGATAACTCTAATATCCTTATATATAGGAAAACTACAGAAGGGAACTATAGAAAGTTAGAGATAGTATACGACAAATGTATATAATAGGTAGCTAAGTACGGAGCTACTTTTGTACTATAAAAGTACTAACTAATCTACTTTACTAGGAGTAGAACAAGACATAACCTATAAGCTATAGTTAACATAATAGGGTTTAAGGAGGGACCTACGCCATCCCTTAGACTACTAGGAGTTTAGGTAGATTCGAAACTATAGTAGGGCCTATACATTAAGAAAGTAGTAGAGAAAGGCATATTCTAGATATCCTTACTCTAGAGGCTTTGTAAATCTATATAGGGAGTATTATTCTAAAAGGCAAAACACCTATACATAGCTATAGTAAGGCCTATAATAACGTATAGAGCCAAAGTCTAGATAATACTAGAAGGTCTACCTAGATATAGAAAAGGAGCTACCCTAGGGCTAGAAAAGATCTAAAACTAGGTACTAAGGCATATTATAGAAGTATACAAGAGTATAGTAGAGGGGGTCCTTTAGAGGGAAACATAAATCCTACCTATCTCTCTATATATATAAGAGATAGCAAGACAATAATTAGCTAAGATAGAGGACGAACCCGTTACTAAGTTTATCTAGGAGAGGTACAAAAAGGTCTAAGGGGAATATAGGAGGAATAGGGGTATAGCCTAGGCACAAGACCTAAAGATAAGGTAGAGATAGATAATAGAATAGGTTAATAGATAGACTAGGGAACACATCTAGTAGAGAGGAATAATACCTAAGTACTAGTAGATATACTAGAAATAGAATATACAATAGGAAAGCTAGGTTAGGAAAAGGTAGGCATCTTAATAGGGCTAACAACTCCCTATAGCCTAGTAGGAAGGGCTAAAAGGTAGGGAAATATACTAAGGATAGTTAAGGAAGCAAAGTACAATAGTAATACTAATTAGAACCGAACACATTAGCCTAAATACATACCTAATAAGGAGGAGGGTCCTAGGCAAGATACTAGAGTATACATATAGATATAGGGCCTAGATACCTAAGCATGTTATACTCTTCTACCTAGAGAGATAAAGGATAAGGGACTAACTCATCTAAAGGATAGGATTATTATAGTAGGAGCTTACCTAGACTAAGAGAGGCCTAAACGAAGTAACTAGGTAGATAATTAAGGAGGGCCTCCTAGAATAGTTCTTACTTGTAAAGGAAGAACTAGAAAAGGAGGAGGAGGAAGGTAGGAAATAGAAATAGAAGCCTAGTAAGAGGAAGGAGCTATAGAGATCCTCTCTATGTCCTATAGCCTAAACAGATACTAAAGGTAGGGATAGAATCCTATAAAGTAGGAAGGAGATAAAGGGTTTTGTACCGGAGGCTATAGGTAGAGGGCTTTTACCTTTAAGGATAGATAGAGATAGCTACTTGTCTAGTAGTTGGAATAGTATAGCAATACAAGAATTTACTACTACTATATATAGAATAGATAATAAAGATATAGAAATAATACGTATCTAGTAGCTAATCTCTACTAAACTAGAGAGATTAATATTAATATACTATAAGACTACTACTAAGTTAAGACTATTAGTAGCTATAGGCGTATTGCCTATATCGTAGTTATACTTTAGTAGCGTACTATTACTAGTAATTTTATTTTTATTATAGTAGTAGCTATTAAGGGAATACTTAATCTCTAAGAAAGTTAGGTAGTTAGTAGATCTTATAGACTAGTCTAGTATTAGTAGAGTACTAGAATATTTTATATCTTTAGAACTTAGTCTAGATAATTAACTATACTTATATACTAACTATATATCTAATAAAACAACTTAGATAGAGAATACAAACGAGATATAAGATAAGGAAGGAGAGAAGAAGAAGAAGGAGAAGGAGAAAGGAGAATAGAAACGTATAGTTATCTAGGTAGAAAGGATAGTAAGGAATAAAGATACCTCGCTAAGGGCTATAAGGACAACTATTACTAAGCTCCTTAGAGCTCCTAAAGCTATAAAATACTAGGAAACTAATAAGATTAGAAGTATTATAAAGGAGAAAATATAGTAGATATAAAGGACCTAGAACCTAGGCCTAAAGATCTACGTAGAAATAGTAACGAAGGCCTACTAATAAAGGGACTTTCCCTAAGTATCCCTATACTAACCTAACTATATTATCTTATATATGAATTGTAAGGAAGAGGAAGAGAGGATTAGCTATCTTATAAGTAAAGAGCTAGTTACTTAACTTAGGAACAAAGTAGTAGTAGTAGTAGTAAGAGCTAGTAAGACTAGAGTTATTCGAGTTTATCTAGTAGAAAAAGGGGAAAAGGAATAACTTAAGGTAGATAAGGAATAGACTATAGTACTTAGCTACTTAGTAAAGATAATAGTTAAGAGATATATAATTCTAGTATATAGAGTGCCTATAAACTATAAGCTAGATATAATAGAAGTAGAGCTCTAGAGGCAAAACTAGCTCTACTATCTAGGACTAAAAACTACTAGATTAGCCTAGCTTAGGAGAGATAGAGGAAAGAAGAAGTATTCCTCTCTTATTATCTAGCTAGAATCCCTAGTATAAGCAAAGAAAGCCCTTAAGTAAGGCCTTATCTAGGATTACTAGACACTATTAATAGAACTATTCTAGACAATATATAGGATACTACAATATTATAGCTACTAGTAATATAGATATATAGCTAGTAACTATAACTAGCCCCTAGTATATAGCTAATATATAGGAAGCTATAGTACTAAGGAGTATAAGACTAATAGGAATATCCTAAAATATACCTACTATATTAGAAAATATATAGTATAGTCTAGGGAATGCCTAGCTAGGATACAAGCAAAGTAGAAAGCTATAATAAATAGACTATAAAGTCTACTAAGATACGTAGACTAGGAAACAATAATCCCTATCCTAATAGGAAAGAAAAGGCTCTTTAACCTCTTTACCTTTAAAGCCTAGATATAACTATAAGAGAAAAGAGCCTATATCCTAGGGCAACTAATAGATCTATCTAAGATAGTAGCTAGTATAAGCTAGGCTAAACTCCTACTAATACTAGAGCTAAGTAACTAGGATAGGATAAGTAGCTTAGGTAAAGACTAAATAGAAACTAAAGGATAATAGAATTAGACTTACTTACTATTATATAGTACAATATTAACAAAAGTAAAGATAGAGTCTAGAAGTATTCTCTAGCCTAAGTAGACTTAAGGCTATACTATATTATAGTAGTATAAGAACTATAGCTAAATCTATTTAGTAGCCTACTAGGAATATATAATAACCTAAACTACTATATAGTTATTAGTAAAGCTAGGGCAAAACTAAGAACCTATATTTATATTAGTAAGAGGATCTATAATACTATATAGAAGACTACTATTCTAAACTACCTAGGAGTATAGTAGGATAGTATAAGTATCTAGATTAAAACTAAGTAAGGCCTACTTAGTATATACTATATATATAACCCTTTCCCTAGATCTACTAGTAGTAGGTAACTA
Source organism: Pseudocercospora musae (assembly GCA_001578225.1). NCBI lineage: Eukaryota > Fungi > Ascomycota > Dothideomycetes > Mycosphaerellales > Mycosphaerellaceae > Pseudocercospora > Pseudocercospora musae. The sequence continues at coordinate 4,259 of LFZO01001037.1, read as the reverse complement.
GGATCCCTTAAGTAGCTTCCTAAATTAATCTAAGAAGATATATAGTATATAGTAGAAGGAGACTTTAATCTTTACTACCTAATATAGGGCAAGAACTTTATTCCTAGCTATAGGTTTCTTATAGATATCCTTATTATAGGAATATAAGTAGTAGAAATAGAGCTACTAATCCCTAAGGAACTTACTATATAGGTAGTAAGGTTATCTACCTCTACTATAGATCTAGTATATAGACGTCCTAGTAGGTTAGGTTAGGTTAGGTTCGGGTTTAAACCCGAACCTAATCCGATTGTCTAGGTCTAATCTTAGGGAACTAGAAGTTTATCTAGGTTTAAAACTAAAAATTAAATAGGTTTATAGCGAAAAACAAAATATTAGAAAGGTAGAAATTACGAGATATCGAGATAGAGAACATTGTTATTTATATATACTACTACTATTATAGTCCTTAGAGACAAAGTAGTTATTTCTTCTATATATACTAATAGTATCGTAGTCCTTAAGAATAGAGTAGTTATTGCTTTCTATAATATAGTACTAATAGCTATCCTTCTAGTCCTTTATTACTTATAGTAGTTCTTATATAGATTCTCGCTAACGTCTATATCTCTAATAAAGATACTATAGGGCTTTAGAAGCAAACTTAGTATAACAATATCCTTCTACTAAATAGTAATATACTTAGTATAGATAGCTAGTAGATTAATAGCTATCTAGAGTTAGTATATATTAAGGAAGTTAGGAAGTAATATATACTCGAAAAAGGTTATAAGGTATACTTTAGAGGCCTTACGTAAAGCTTCGATAGTATTATACTAGTAGTAGAACTTAGTAGCGCCTATAATACCCGTATCGTAGATTAACTATTTAACTAGTCTTTAAAATAGCGCTTACGCGATTACAAGGTTAGTAGACATTTATATAGTCTTAATCTACTACAATACGTTTTCTAAAAGATAATTAGTTATAGCTAGCTATATAGCTAGCTATATAAGAAGTAGAACTTACTACCTAGATATCTACGAGACTACGACCTACGCCTATACTTACCTTCTTATTTAGCTTACTAGGCTTAAAGGTAGTACTTTTCTAGATCTTGTATATAGTAGCGTAGATATTATAAAGGATACGAGTAGTGCCTTTCTTCTTCTTAGTTAGACGTCCTAGTAGGTTAGGTATAATCCGAGAAATTGGATCTAGGTTCGGTTTCTTAGTAGGAACTAGACGATTAGTTTAGGTTCGGGTTCTAGGACCTATACTAATTTTAGGTCGTAACCTAGACTTTTTCTAGTTTATATAAGCGTTACTAAAAAGACCGGCTATACTACTAGCTATATAAAGGAAGCTTTACTTTCGTACTACTTAGTACTCTTTCTATAGTATCTACCTATTACCTAGGTCGCTATTGCTATAGAAACCTTGCATAGGTCACGTTATAAAATTTAGAGCTTTATTACTAATTCTTACCTCGCGAAAACTTCGATATTAATATCCTATAATAACTACGTAAGATAGCTCGAGATAAGCGTCCTACTTAGCCTACTATACGTAGTAGTAATTAGTAACTATATTAAGGCGACTATAAGCTTAGTTACTATATCGGCGACGCGAAAAATAAACCTAGTAATCGCGTATCGAGCCTAAAGCGTTATAAGACAAAAGAGGAGTATTCTATATATAGGAAGACTATAGTAGACGTAAAGCGAGTCTTATAGATATCTAAGACTAAATAAGCCTTAAGAAAGAAGAAAAGAGCTAAGTAAACTATATTCCGGTAGTAGCTAGAGAAGTAGAAGGAGAGACCTAAGTAGGATAAAGCTATATTCTAGTAGAAAAGTAAGGCCGAACAAGAAGAGAAGCTATCTAACCTAAGATTAGTCTTCTTATAGTAGAGGAATAGAGGGTAAGTATTACTATAGCTAGCTATATAGCCGGCGTTATTAGATTTATTGTTAATCGAATACTAATATAATCTAGGAAAGAGATTGAAGTAAAGGACAAAGAGGGTCTATACGATAAATATATAGTAGTAGATGTTTTAACTAGCGTAAGCTTAATAGAGATAGTACTCGACGATTATCTAATAGAATAGTACGAATAGAGCGACTTAGATATAAAAGATCTATCTATAGATTTTAAGAACTAGGATTTTATTAATCCGAGTTAGGCTCTTACTCTAAGTTATAAAGCTAAGATACAAGAGGTAGCTAAGGAGCTTTACTACTTGAAATTTCTCGATATCGAGTTTCGCGTAGTATATATATATTAGTATAAAGCCATTTATTCGATATAGAGAAAGCTATAGGTAATTAAGTAGTTTAAGAGGGATATAAAGACTAAGGTCTAGATTAGAAAGCTATTAAAGGTAGTAGGAAATAGTAGAGTTTAGGTATATCCTTTATAGCTAGCTAAAAAGTTAGGTCTTGCTAACAATTCTATAGAAAGCTTTAAGTTAGGGACGCTTCCCTATACTATACGATATCTATACTATTACTAAGTACGCGGTTATTCGAAATATTAATATATAGGACAAAAGCTTTCTACTATACTTTAGGAGTACGCCTCGCTTAGATTAGCCTAGCTACTAGCCTTAGAACTATAATCTCTGCCGCTACTACTTTAAAGATATAGTATACTCGGGACGTAGGAGAGCAAAAGCTCTCTACTATTACTTCGATATCGAGAGGAAGTAGCTAGAGGAGATAAATAGGTACTATGAGATTCTAGCTAAGCTAGGCTATAAGGGAATGTTAAAGCTAACGTACCTCTTAGCGATATATCTTAGTAATTCGAAAGATAGAATGTATCTTAGCTTAAGGTAAGTAGCTATAGACTATATACGCTCTACTTATATAGTAGTAGATACCGCTAGAGTATAGTAGACGACTAAAGATATAGTTATGCAAGATACTAAGTAGATAGCTATAGACTAGCTCGTATAGTAGTTTATATAACTACTAAAATAAAGATTATAAGTACGCGACTATATATCCTAGAGTTCCTATCCTTCTTACTAGCCTAGCTACCTATATTATTGAAATTATATCTCGTACCTAGCTATCTATAATTTTAAATTATAGTTCGGACCTTTTTACCTTTCTTTCTTACTTTAATAGTAATCTATCCGACTATTAAGGCTCCTTAGGACTCTTAGTCGTTAATCCTAAGATTACTATTAAAGTTACTATTTTGCTATATCTATAAGCTACTATACCTCTAAATACTAACTTCCTTAATATTCCTACTACCCTAAACGCTAGTTTATTACTAAGCCTATAAATAATAAGGTTACAATTATACTCTAGATAGTTATTAGGAGTATAGAGTAGATCTTAAGGACGAGGAGGAAATAATAGAGCCTTAAGTCTATCTATCCAAAGTCCTCTACGAAGACGAAATAATCCCTTACTATCGACTATTCGAATAAGAAGTAGTCTAGTAGGGACTTAGTCCTTTAGTAGAGATAGTTAGCGTTCTCGTTAATCGTCGATATCGATAGTCTAACGAAATCTCTTCTCTCCCGAGAATACTTAATCAAGGACCCTATTAGTAATTAATTCGGCGATCTTCAATAAACGGGATAATGTTTATATCTAGAAGAAGGAATATTACGAGCCTTTTTATTAATAGGTCCGAGAGACCTAGTAGAATATAGTAGAAAGCTCTAGTTATCCCTCGCTTTAGAGGCTATAGAATATCTAGAAGTTTCCTATTAATTAGGGGAGTAAGGATAGGAATAGTTTTATCTAGAAGTATTTAACTAAAGGAGCTATATATAGGACGGTTACTATACTCGATAGGCTTAAGGGTTAGCTAGTAGTAATATGTAATTTCTATAGGCTAGTTATAAAGTATCTATTAATTAGGGACGATAATACTACTACTACGAAGCATTTAAAGACTCAAAAGTATCGTTTAGTATAGGGGGATCGATAGGAGGAGGTAGATACCGAATTTTAGACTAAGGTAAGAGTACTTCCCTATAGCCGGCTATATAGCTAGCTATATAGCTAGCTATATAGCCGGCTATACGCTAGCTATACGCTAGCTTCTTAGGATATAATAAATAAGTCTAATAATATTATAGTAAGGAAAGAAGGACGTATATACGGTTAACGCTAGCGAGTATAGTCTCGAGGATTTCCGATAACTAGTAAACGAGATAATTATCGTTAATAGACTTCTAGAAGACTTCTTTAAGAGGGAATCGGTCTAAAAAACGTACTACTACCTTACTAATAATCTATCCCCGTTTCTCT
>LFZO01001036.1:0-13610 GCA_001578225.1 Pseudocercospora musae | reverse complement strand
TAATAGTTAGAAGGTAGAAGTAATTAGAGACTAAAAGCAATAGAAAGGGAATACGACAAGCTAATCCAAAGCAAAGAAGACCTAAAGAGGATAGTAAGGTAGATTATTAAATAGGGATTCGTGTAACAATTTGTACTAGTAAGGGAAACTAAGGAGTAGATAAGAAGGAGGGAAGAAGAGGGGGAAAGAAGGGCAGGGTAGTAGGCAAGGTAGTTAGAGGATAATAACCATAACACTAGTATACCCTAGAGGAAGGAAAGCAAAGAAACGAGGAAGGACAACACTTGTAAATAGGATAGGAGGGAGGTTTTTACTAACCAAGTTGGTTTCCTACCCAAAACAATACATAGAAATAGACCTGCATAGGCCGAAAGGCACTACAATAGGCAAATGAAATATCTATCTATCTATATAGCCTTGTAATATATCCTATAATAGGCTAAGTAACTTAGCCCTCGAACTAACGGTATAGTTATAAACCTATATAGGAGGTAGCTATATATTAAAGATTCTAGATAGAAAATAGCCGTATATCGAGTATTCTAGCCTCTAGGCTAGCTATAATATTAATACCCTACTTTTAGGCTAGCGGTAGTATTAAGATTCCGAGTCGATTAAGATACTTTTAGTAAACGGCGCTACTAAAAGTACTCGATATATATATCGGCGCTAGGTACTTAACGATAGCCTCGTATAGATATACCCTAGTTAGTATATTCTATAATAATATAGTATTACTAAGATCGCTTTTAACGAGGCTAGCTACTTAGTATATAATACTACTATTATAGAGAGGTTTCGAATAAAGACAATATACGTAGGATTTACCTATAGTATAGTATACTATATACTATAGCTAAATCCTATATATATCGATTAGACGATAAGGCTTATACTAAATACGGCTTAGATCTATCTTCGGTAGAGGCGTTTAATGTTCTTATCGTACTAGCGTTCTAGATACGTATATATATATTAAAGTAATCTCTCTAAATACCGCTATCTCGGTACTCTTAGACTAATATTATTTCTTTTCTTTCGCTTAGGCGAATAATATCGGTTAGCTCTTTAGTACGCTATTATTATTAGTAATAACCTTATTATTAATCTCCTACGCTCCGCTAGCTTAATCTTTGCTATCTTTAGTAAAGATACTATATCCGAATATGTTCGCTACTACTTTTATATTTACTAATCTTATAGTATCCTTATAACGACGAAGTATTAGGAGAATATAGTATCTTTATAGTTAAGGCGGTTATTAGTAGGCGGTATATATACGTAAGCGCTATAGGCTCTCAAGTATTATAAGTTAGTACTTTGTTTATTTATTTACTTATTTATTTATTTATTTATTTACTATCGTTATCGAAGTAGTAGTATATAGACTATTCTATAGAAATAGGAGCTAAAGAGAACGACTTTAGTAAATAATACGGTTACTATAGTAACTAACCTTAGGGTTACTAGGGTTGCGCTAGGGTTATATAATCCTTAGGAGAATAATAAAAGATCTCGAGCAAATAGGCTATTTAGAATAACTTTGCATTCGGGCTTAGGGTTTGTAACCCTAACCCTAACCCTACTAGGGTTACTAACCCTAAGGAGCGATATACATATCGTTAAGATCGTCTCTTCGCGCTCGCTAACGTAATATAGGTCTCGTCGTCTAGAAGTTACTAAATCTATGTCTATCTACTAGCGGTAGTAATACTCGGCGGCTTAGTAGTAGCTATAGACCTAAGCTTTACTCCTACTATTAGACGAAAGGAAGAGATAGTTAGTAGAATATAATATCTTATATAGCGCTTCTAGCCTCCTTTATATACTACTTAGTATATTATCTTTAGTAAAACTAGCTAATCTATAGATCGTACTAGTAGTTCCCTAATATACTTAAGTTATCGATACTATTCTACGAGACTATTAGAATATTAATATTTAGCTATAGTACGTAGTATACTATACTATAGGCAAATACTAATATTTTAATTATCTTACTTATCTACTATAATACTAATACTAGGCTAAGTAAGAAGGTTCTTCTATATCCGAAATACTTATATCTACTATCGATAGAGTAGACAATAGGGTATTTGCCTATTAGCCTAGGTCTCTTAGTTTATCTCGGTACTATACTAGGCCTAAACGTCGAGATAATAGTATACCGTAATTTAGCTATAGTACTAGATTTAGTATACTATAGATAAATACTAGTATTTGTCTTATAGTTACCGGTTATATTCGTAGTATATCTTATACTTAGTAGATACAAACTAAGGTATAGTAAATTCTTCTATAGTAGACTCGGTCTCGTTAGCCTTATTCTTAGTAAATATAGAATAAGTATTAGTAGATTCTTCTATAGTAGACTTAATCTCTTAATGTTCGCGTTTAGTCTATATATTGTTCTTAGTAGATATATATATAGACCGAAGTATAGCAAATTCTTCTATAGCGGCCTTAGTAGTATATACGTATATATATAGATATATACTATTATTCGCGACGATTACTACTTATAATAATATCTCGCAAAGGTCGATTTAAGTCTATATAATTATAGCTATACTATATCTAAACTAGATACCCTTCCCCTTTAGGCAAGTTAGTTAGTACTTCTTTATATAAAAGAATAAAACAAAACTTCCTTTTCTTCTTATTTTCTTTCTTCTATATAGTATTCTACTAAATCGGTAAAAAAGAGTAAAAAAAAGTAGTTAGATTTATACTATATAAGAGAGAGTCTTATTATATACCCTAAGTACTCTAAAAGATATCGTTATATAATCTAGACTACGTATATACCGTTAATATACGGCTCCCGTTATAGGAGCTATTGTCTTCTCTTAATAGTTACTATATAAACTAACTAATCTATAAATCGTATAATAATACTAGTTATAGGTTTAATTCTTAAACTAAGTCTATTATATTGTACTATCGTTTACGAATATAATCGCTAAGGTAGCGTCTTATTAATATATACCGAGGATTAAGTAAACGTGTATTAATCAAAGACGTCTAACTAATTAAGATTAAGTAACTTTCAAAGGGACGCTACCCCTAAGAAAGACTACTATACTATTATAGAATATTAGTTAATATTCGCCGCGGGCCTTGTATTAGTTACTAAAAGTAAGGTATAAAGTAATAATATAGGTAGTAGTAAGGTTACTACGTAGTTTAGTAGTAAAGTAATATTATTATCTTATTATAGAAGACTTAGCGCAAGTAAGCTCGAAATATTACCTTACGTTCTTATTAGCCGTCGTACTCGTATTAGATACTTTTACTAGCGCCGTTTGCTAGAAAGTATCTTATATAGTCTATAGTAGTGTTACTAGCAATAATCCTAGTTACTCGTAATTATAGGATTCGTAGCGGTCTACTAGTAGATAAGTAGAATTGCCTATAGTACGTAAATTCGTATACTATAGGCAATTGTACTTATTATGTAGTAGGTATTCGAGATAATAATAATACGAAAGCTATAGTCGTTAAGGGAAATAAAACTCTATTAACGCCTATATACCTACTATCTAGTTAGTCTATCCTTAAGTACTACTATCGCGATCCTTACTACTATAGTACTACTCTAAGCTAACGACCTTTTTGTTACTTACCCTTAGTCTTAGCCGTCGTAGTAAAGAAGACGTCGCCTACGTAGTAGTAATACGATCTCTATAGGAAAGACCGGGTCTTAGTCGTATTACCTTACTACCTTCGGCTATATCTTAGCTCTATTAGCTACTTTCTTTATACTCTCGATCTTGCTCTACCTAACTATTATCTTCTTGTACTATAGTAAAGGACACTTCGTTCTACTACGTATTATTATTTATTATCGACTACGAGTAGGACACTTCGTTCTACTACCTATTATCGTTCGTTATCGATTACGAGTAGTCTAGTAGAGTTATCTCTACTATCGGCGCTAGCGGTTACTAATATAGCCGTTCGTATCCTAGTTAAGTCCGAATAGAGTCTAGACCTAGAACTAGCTATCTAAGCTATTCTACCGATACGTTACCTATAAGGAATAAGCGAGTATACTAATATGTATTATACTAGAATACCTATATACTAATCCGAGCGGGCCTTAGCCCTAATAATAATACTAATAGTAATATAGGTACTACTATTAGTAATAGTAATACCTATTTAAACTTAAGCTCGCTTCTATAAAGTAGACATAGTCGGTCGTAGAATCGTAGGTTTACGAGACAATCCTCGTAGAAATAATAGTTATACTAGGTACGGATACGCCTATACTTGTCCGTATCGAACGAAAGCTAATAAATATAGTAGATAGGCTCCGGAGTAGACGATAGAGGAGGACGTAGAGGCGAGACCTAGGATAGGGATAGAGAGTATACTAGAGACGATAGGGGTAGTAGAGTTAGTAAATGTAGCGGCGAAGTGTTAGGTACCTACTTATCGGTTTCCTCGTTAGCTTAGGTATTGTAAGGCTTTAGAGGTCTAAAGATAGGTAGCTTCTTCTAAGTATGCGATCGACTCGTTAAGTAGCTTGCCTTATTAGCCCTTGCCTACTCGCGCATTACGAGCTCGTCTATAGAGAGATTGTTATTACTAAGCTTAATAACCTCCTCCGTATTAGGCTACTAAGGACGACGTAGTATATATTCCTAGCTCGTAGAGCGCTTTAGTAGATATATCGAAGGACTAGCGCTAGACGTACTCGTACGATCTCGCTATACCTAATAGCGACTCTCCTTAAGGACTATCGAGCTAAGGAGGGCCGATAGGTATAAATGGATTATAGACTATAATAGAAGCTATAAGGAGTAGTAGCGGCTAAAGTAGGAATAGTAAGTGTATTATTGTTATCTATAGGTTAGAGCTAAACCTAAAAGGGGTTAGCTTAGATTAGTTACATAATAGTTATTATGTAATCTAGTCTACCTTAGCATCCCTTACTAGGTTACTAACTAGACTATATATTCCAATACTCCTACTTAGATTAGTTAGTCTACAAATCCTAATTCTAACTAATATAATCTAACAAGAATTTCAATTAGCTAATTAGATATAATAGCTTCTAGATTAGTATAGTGTATCTAATCTACTAGGTTTAATTCCTAGATCTAGTGTTTGCTTACTTAGTAGAGTTTGAACTCTTCTAAGCAAGTACTTTTATCCCTTTTAATATTATACTAGCTATATTTGTCTAATGAATTCCTAGAACTATAGCCCTATCTTTAGCTTAGTTAGGCTATTAGCTACTATCTCTTTTATTAGAGTGTATTCTACTATAATCTTTCTTTACTACTAAACCTTGTTAAAACTAATATTAATATATTTTAATCTCTTATAGGTATAAGCATCTTTAATAAGAGTTAAAGCTACCTAGTTATTACCTATAATCTAAATAGGTCTAATTTCATTTACTATATTAGAATTTCCTTTTATTAGTAGTTAAAATAAACATTCTCCTACTAACTATACATAGTCTATCTCCCTTAGGAGTGCTATAAGGAACTAAGATTGCTTTGTATATATATTTATTGCTATGTACTTAGCTTCTATAGTTAATATAGCAACTAACTTTTACTTCTTGCTTATCTAAGAAACTAGTAATCTATAGAGAAAGAAGATGCTTCTAAGGATTAAGACTCTATTAGCCTTATCTATTATATAATTAGAGTCTGAATATCCTATTAGCTTTCCTCCTCCCCTCCTAAACATTAATCCTAGGCTTAGGAATAATCTTAGGTATCTAGCTAGTTTCCTAAGTGCTTTCAAATGTCTCTTAGATAGATCTAATATATATAATCTAAGTCTTCTAAGTATAAAAGCAATGTTAGGTCTTATTATAGTTATTAGCTATATCTATGTACTATTCTAGCTCTAGTACTTAGTCTTATTATACCTTTCTTTATCTAAGTTAGATTTCCTTAGACTTTTATAGCTATTAAGTAGTAACAAGGTTGGGTAGGCTATTTCTTTAATTATTCTAAACTTTATAAGGTTTTCCTAGATATAGTGTTCTTAGTCAAGCTTTAGAGTACTATTAGGTCTATCTCTAGTAAGCTTTATTCTAAGAATCTTGGTTAGTTTACCTAGATGATAGATCTTTAATCTTAAATACCTTGCTTAGTTCCTTCTTAAACTAAAGAACATCTTCTAGCTATAGTACTATAATAGGAATGTTATCTATATAGGTAAGAACCATTAGGTTCCTTCCTCTATAGATAAGCAAACATAGGTCTACCTCTAACTAGTAGAATCCTATTTCCTCTAGCTTTAAGATATATAGCTTATTCTAGTCTCTTGCTACTTGTTTTAGGCTATACAAGCTCCTTAGGATTTTTAGAGCTATGCCTTATAGGACTTCTACATCTAGTAGTAGGATTATAAAGATGTCTTCTTATAGGGTACTTTTAGTAAATGCATTGTTTACATCTACTTAGTATAGCTCTAGATCCTTTTTATATATAGTAGCTATAAATACTCTAAGTGTATTATGCCTAACTATTAGTATAAATGTCTCCTAGAAATCTATCCCAAATTTCTAAGAAAACCCCCTTATAACTAGTCTTGCTTTAAACTTGTTAATTGCTCTATTAATTAGTCTCTTTGTATTAAATACCTATTTTGAAGTAACTAGGTTTACTCCTTTTAGTAAAACTACCTAATCCTAGGTATAGTTACTTCTAAGTATAATTAGTTCCTTCTAGATTACATCTTCCTATATATAACCCTATTTAGGATCTTGTATTGCCTCTTAGTAGGTTCTTAGGATTAGAACCTCCTATCTTTATGTAATCCCTAGTATAAAGGTAGGGAATGTAACCTTATGAATATACTCTAGAAGTTTATCTATCTAATCTATACTTAGATCTAGGTCTTTCATTATATAGATAAAGGCCCTATAGTACTTAGCTTTTAAGAACTTATCCTCCTCTAATTCTCTTAGTCTCTTCTATATAATTAATCTTATAATTATACTATATAGATAGATAGATATTTCATTTGCCTATTGTAGTGCCTTTCGGCCTATGCAGGTCTGTTTCTATGTATTGTTTTGGGTAGGAAACCAACTTGGTTAGTAAAAACCTCCCTCCTATCCTATTTATAAGTGTTGTCCTTCCTCGTTTCTTTGCTTTCCTTCCTCTAGGGTGTACTAGTATTATGGTTGTTACCCTCTAACTACCTTGCCTACTACCCTACCCTTCTTTCCCCCTCTTCTTCCCTCCTTCTTATCTACTCCTTAGTTTCCCTTACTAGTACAAATTGTTGCACGAATCCCTATTTAATGATCTACCTTACTATCCTCTTTAGGTCTTCTTTACTTTGGATTAGCTTGTCGTATTCCCTTTCTATTGCTTTTAGTCTTTAATTACTTCTGCCTTCTAACTATTAGGGGCAGACTAGTAGCATATGCTTAGGGTTCTAAGATTGGTAGCTACATTAGCAAGCTCTGCTTTCGATTCCTAGGACGTTTCTTCTAAATAAGTAAGATCTGAGTCTAATATGTTTAGATCTGATTTAGATGGCTAGGCTTGCTTCGGCCCTATTTAGGTCCTTATAGAGCTAGTAGTTGTATTGACTAAATTTGATTAGTGCCTTTAGGGTTCCTAGTCTAACTTGTGTTTTGTTCCATTCCTACTCCTATAGGTATCTAGTAATTGATTCTGCTAGGCTTTGTTTCTTTCCCTTTAGCTTGTCTTCCTTTAGCCTTGTATTTAGTCTTCGAAGCTCCTTCTCTAGCATTTCTCTTATTAGGACTCTATATTGCTCTAGGTCTTTAGCTTTCTAGGGAGTTATTTACGGTCTGTCTAGCCTCCTAGTCCTAGTATACTAGGCTTTTATCTTGTCTAGTGCCTTTTAGATAGTCTATTAGGCTAGGTATTCCATTGTCTTTACTATATATTAGTGTCTTAGTCCCTTAAGGTATTGTTTAACTAGTAGGATCCCTAATTCCATTTCTACTATCCTTGTTAGTATAGTTTTGTATGCTCCTAGGATTTTCTTTAGGCTTTAGGTTTAGGATCTACTAATTGGTTACTTAATCCTCTTTAGTGTTTTCCCCTAGGCTGTCTATATCTGTGCTCTATATAGCATTGCTAGCTTAATAATTGCTTTGTACATAACTTTAGCTTTCTCGAATGTAGCCCCCTATATAGAGGCTGTAAGCCTATTAATGGATTGCATATTAGTATCTGCCCTCTACTTTGCCTTCTTTACTTGTAGTCCCTAATTCAGTTTTAGGTCTAGCTAGATCCCTAGTACCCTGAGTTCTGCTAATGGTTAGGTTTCAAAGCCTTAGATAGTGATTGATTACTTTATGTTATAGGCTGATTTAGCCTTACTGAAATAGATGAGCTAGTACTTTTCTAAGGTAAATTTTGCTCTATGCCTCCTTACCTATTTTTTATACTCTTGGTGCTTCTCCTTTAGGATCTTACAGTTGGTTTCTATTGTCTTAGACTAGGCTAGGATGTTTGTGTCGTCTACAAACCCTAATGCTAATGTGTTGTTTAATTCTAGGAGTAGGAGTAGGTCTACTATAAAGATAAGGAAGAGGATTGGGGAAAGTGTTAATCCTTAGGGGATTCCCCTTTTAGTTAGTATTAGGTCTGATTTGAATTTGCTTAGGATAAGCTGTGTTGATCTTTCCTGTAGGAAGGACTGGATGAATTGGACTATCCAGTTTGGTATAGCTTTCTACTTGAGTATATATAGGAGCCTTTCATGGGAGATAATTATACTATATACTCTTTCTTCTCTTAACCCTTTATTAGAGATTAATCTTCTTCTCTTTAAATTCCCCTCCTAAGCTTAGATATCCTAGTTGTCTTACTAAGGTTTCTCTTAGCTCTAATTAGGAGCCTACTATCTATTATTTTGTTTTTCTTCTTCTAAATTAACTATTACCTAATATTGGTTAATGTCCTTTAGTAGTAGAGGTAGTTAGACCTACAATGGTTTAATATCTAGGTTCTCCTTCCTTAGTCTACTAACTAGGTTCCTTACTAGAGCTTAGCTTAGCTAGTTAAGTCTAGGAATATTTAATGTTATATTCCCTCCTTTCTTATTCTTAAACTAAATAGTATTATTGTAATTTCTTATAGCCCTTATGTTAGGCTCCTAGAACTACTATATCTTAGATGTATTAGGTATATACCTAATGAATATAGTATGTTTGCCCCTATTCATAAGCTTGTCTAATCTTATCCTAGCTAGCTAAGATTTAGCATCTATATATATAACTACTCTATATCCCTAAACCCTAAAGTATGATATAGAAGGTCTCTTTCTAGTAAAGGCTTCCTTAGGTAAAACCTTAAATCTATTAATATCTAGCCTATTTAGGAGAGCATTTCTTATAATAGTATAGGTAGCTAATGCTTCTAGCTAGAATTTAACTAGTATGTTTGAATCTTCTAGTATTATCCTAACATATTCCTTAGATATCTAGATTAACCTTTCTATAACTCTATTTTAGATTGAGTTATATGCTTTAGTTATATAATAGGAGATTCTAGATTCTTTCTCCTACTACTTAAGTAATGCAAGTAATTCTCTTACTCTATTACTCCTTACTACCTAAAGCTAATTCCCTAATTGCAATTTAGCTTTTCTTCTCTATCTCTATAATATATTTGCTACATCTTCTCTTGATTTTAATAGGAATACCTACTTCTTTCATAAGAAGTTATTAATAATCTTAAGCTACTATTTGAAATCTAGTCTTAAGATAGGTAATAGTCTATAGATATTAATTAAGACAAGGGAAAGCTTAGCTAGCTTTCTCTTAGTCTCCTTACCTCTATGTTTTTTTATCTTAGCTAGAGAACACATCCTATAGGGCTAATACTTTAAAGGGATAGGAATTTTGTCCTTTAGGTTAGTTACTTTATAAAGGTCTTTTAGTAATCCTTCTCTAAAGTGTCTAACTCTTCTATACTATAGCTCCTACTAGTCCTAGTTAGTCTAGGCTATAAAGGTATAGGTATTATTATTTACTAAATCCTAGGAAATGTATATATATAGATAGATAGATAGATATTTCATTTGCCTATTGTAGTGCCTTTCGGCCTATGCAGGTCTATTTCTATATATTGTTTTAGGTAGGAAACCAACTTGGTTAGTAAAAACCTCCCTCCTATCCTATTTACAAGTATTGTTCTTCCTTATTTCTTTGCTTTCCTTCCTCTAGGGTACACTAGTATTATGGTTGTTACCCTCTAACTACCTTGCCTACTGCCCTACCCTCCTTTCCCCCTCTTCTTCCCTCCTTCTTATCTACTCTTTAGTTTCCCTTACTAGTGCAAATTATTGCACGAATCCCTATCTAATAATCTACCTTACTATCCTCTTTAGGTCTTCTTTACTTTAGATTAGCTTGTTATATTCCCTTTCTATTGCTTTTAGTCTCTAATTACTTCTGCCTTCTAACTATTAAGGGTAGACTAGTAGTATATGCTTAGGGTTCTAAGATTGGTAGCTATATTGGTAAGCTCTGCTTTCGATTCCTAGGACGTTTCTTCTAAACAAGTAAGATCTAAGTCTAATGTGTTTAGATCTAATTTAGATAGCTAGGCTTGCTTTAGCCCTATTTAGGTCCTTATAGAGCTAGTAGTTGTATTAACTAAATTTGATTAGTGCCTTTAGGGTTCCTAGTATAACTTGTGTTTTATTCTATTCCTACTCCTATAGGTGTCTAGCAATTGATTCTACTAGGCTTTGTTTCTTTTCCTTTAGCTTGTCTTCCTTTAGCCTTATGTTTAGTCTTCGAAGCTCCTTTTCTAGCATTTCTCTTATTAGGACTCTATATTACTCTAGATCCTTAGCTTTCTAAAGGGTTATTTGTAGTCTGTCTAGCCTCTTAGTCCTAATGTACTAGGCTTTTATCTTGTCTAGTACCTTTTAGATAGTCTATTAGGCTAGGTATTCTATTGTCTTTACTACATATTAGTGTCTTAGTCCCTTAAGGTATTGTTTGACTAGTAGTATCCCTAATTCTATTTCTACTACCCTTGTTAGTGTTGTTTTGTATACTCCTAGGATTTTCTTTAGGCTTTAGGTTTAGGATCTACTAATTGGTTGCTCAATCCTCTTTAGTATTTTCCCCTAGGCTGTCTATATCTATGCTCTATATAGTATTGCTAGCTTAACTATTGCTTTGTACATAACTTTAGCTTTCTCGAATGTAGCCCCCTATGTAGAGGCTATAAGCCTATTAATGGATTGCATGTTAGTATCTGCCCTCTACTTTGCCTTCTTTACTTATAGTCCCTAATTCAGTTTTAGGTCTAGCTAGATCCCTAGTACCCTAAGTTCTACTAATGGTTAGGTTTTAAAGCCTTAGATAGTAATTGATTGCTTTATATTATAGGCTAATTTAGCCTTACTAAAATAGATGAGCTAGTACTTTTCTAGGGCAAATTTTGCTCTATACCTCCTTACCTATTTTTCATACTCTTAATACTTCTCTTCTAGGATCTTATAGTTAGTTTCTGTTATCTTAGACTAGGCTAGGATATTTGTGTTATCTACAAACCCTAATGCTAATGTGTTGTTTAATTCTAGGAGTAGGAGTAGGTCTACTATAAAGATAAGGAAGAGGATTAGGGAGAGTGTTAATCCTTAGGGGATTCCCTTCTTAGTTAGCATTAGGTCTGATTTGAATTTGCCTAAAATAAGCTATATTGATCTTTCCTATAGGAAGGACTAAATGAATTGGACTATCTAGTTTGGTATAGCTTTCTACTTAAGTATATATAGGAGCCTTTTATAGGAGACATTGTTAAAGGCTCCTAAGATGTTAAGGGAGAGGAGGGTTACTACCTAGTTTTGACTATAGTACTAGATATGCTTGATCTATTCTATGATTAGTTCTATAGCTATTTGTGAAAGAGGTATATAATGCGTAGTATATAGTACTCGATTAGAACTACTCGAATTGCTAAGGAAGAAAGGGAAGAGAGGTATCTAGGGGGAAGATATATGCCTATAGGCCAAGACGGGTCGCCCTAGGCCTTCTTGGCCTATTTCGACTCTAGATAGGCCAACTAGGCCCGTGATTGTAACATTGCCCCCCCCCTCTATAGGCCTACGTCCCGGAGGCCTAGAATAGAAAACTTTACTTATAGCCTCTTGTTATATACAAAGGACGCTCACTATTGTTCGCAAAGCTTACTTAGGTAGCAATAACGCCATCGCCGCGTTAGCCGCGTAGATTTAAGCCATCTAAGTCCATTTAATTTGTTCCCTTTTACAATACATACCCCTAGGTATATATTCTATTACTACCGCTCCCCCTACTCCCGCGCTTAGCGCCGGGGGGAGCAAGCCCCTATCGACCCCTCTTAAGGCAATTTAGGCTAACTTAGTATAGTAGCCCCCATTTCTCTAGTAGCAGCCCCCCTTTTAGTTATCGCTAGTAGCGTCTATATCATTCTAAGTATTTTCGGCCCGTTTCGGCCCGATGGCGACCTGTATAAAGTTCAACGGCAATCCGTGCCTCAATTGCACTAATATTATGTAGGGCTATACCGGTAGTAGCCGTGTTAGCCTTCTTAAGGCTATGTGCCTTCAAATTGACCCGTCTAACCGTAAGGAGGACCTTACTAACGAGACTTAATACTTCGACTACCTAAAGTGTACCTCTCGTAGCTCGGGCTACTTCTAAGTAAGTCGTTTTAGTCTAAGATGGGTTAGATAGGGCTAACTAGCGTCTAGATTCCTATAGAATACGAGCCTGCCATTAAGGCGGCTAACGGATTGCGCTAGGAGGCCCTAGACTACCCGACCGATACGAAGAAGGCCGAAGAGGCCTACCAAGCCTATATGTCGGTCTACGAGAAGGTCAAGAAGTACGTATTAGCCTATATAGAGTCGGGTTACGCTAATTAGAGCCCTCTAGGAAGTATCTACGTTTCGAAGGTACCGGCAATCTTTATGCCTACATAGGCAAGGCCGAATTTAATATATCTAGTCCGTCTCGACCCCCCTTTCCCTAGTTTGCCTTAGCTAACCTTCCTTAGGCCCTTAGAAGGACCGCGATGCCGCGATGAAAGAAGAGATAGAGCGTAATATAGCTACTAGGGTATGTATAGATCCCCTTGACCCCTTTTAGCCCTTACTAACCCTATTCGACTAGACTCCCGTTAAGAAGCGTAAGCGTGTTGGAAACAGCTACGTATCGTCTTAAAAGAAGATGAAGGGGCTCGAGAGAGATTAGAAGGAGGTCGCGAAGGGCCTAAGCGCCCGCCTTTAGCTATACGCGGGTCAAGTTAAGGCGTTTTAGCGCGGTTTGGATCGTATGCCTACTAGTAAGGCCTATACCTCCCTCGTAGAGCTAGTAAAGGAGTCGCCGACTCCTAACGACCTATCTAGGGAGTTCGTAACCCCTCGGGAGGTCTTTCGGGGCCGATAGGTCGATGAGATTTCTTTTAGGGTTTAGTAGAGCCCTTTTGGATCGAGAGGACCTATATACTTACTTAGTACGAGTCGAGTTTTAGGTTAGTAGTTCTAGTCGCCCCTAGTTGGCCCGTTTTGGGCCGTTCGCGCCCCTTGAGCGAGGAGTTAGCTAGATATACCTAAATGTAGTTTAACCGAGGCTAAGTTCCCTCGGGTTT
>LFZO01001035.1:0-13624 GCA_001578225.1 Pseudocercospora musae | reverse complement strand
TAGCCGGTAGTGTAGCCGGTCTTTTAAGTAACGCTTGTAGAACCCGGAAAAAGTCCGGGTTCTAACCCGAAATTAGTGTAGGTCCTAGAACCCGAACCTAAACCAATCGTCCGGTTCCCGCCAAGAAACCGAACCCGGACCCAATTTCTCGGGTTGTACCTAACCTACTAGGACGTCTATACGTAGCGGTACGGGCGCGCGCGTCGGTAGTAAGCTTAGATAGTATATCGTTATCTATCTTAGAGATAACGTAGGCTAAGATAGTACTAAGTAACTTCTAGTACTAATAGTTATAGTTAGTAGTATATTATAGAGCGATAGTTAGCGTAGGCGTAGTAATAGTTAGTAATTATTAATATTGTTATCGTAAGTATTATAAATAGAGTTAAAAGTAAGCTTTTAACTTACGTATAGTCTAAGCTTCTATAGGTAACCGGTTTAGGCGTAAACTCTATTTCGTATTAGTAAAGTAATACGAAATACGTAGTAGGATCTACCGTGTAGGATAACCTTAGAAGTAATAGCGGACTATAGATTAGATCGTATATAGCGATAGAGGAGGAAATAACTATAAGTCTATTAGCGGTAACTCTATCTATTAAGGATTTTCTATTCCTAGCTAGGTATCCCCTATCGGAGAGAAAACCTAAGGATAGTTATCTAGATAGCGATTCTAAGTAATAAGAGGGAACTATAGGATAGTAAAAAGGTAGGATAGCGAGGTATCTAGGAGGATCTTTCGATATATACCTACTTAAGTATTTAGTAGAGCGGGAGTATCTCGCTATCGTTATATATCTTCCTTACTTAAGCGTAATACTATAGGGACTAAGGCTCTCGTTCTTAGTTAGCGTACCTCCTCCGCTAAGACAAGTATAGGGATCTATAATAGATCTAGGGTTAGAGACCGATTCTAGGGCGGATCCTACTAGATCTACTATAGATACGTAAAAAGGCGAACGGACTTCGGCTACCTAAATAGATTACTCCTATTTAGTCTTTATCTACTCTTAAATATATCTCTATTAGACTACTCTATCCTAGCTTCCCTATTAATAGTACGCTTATATATAGGGACTCTAGCGGTAGACGTAGGGTTGTCTACCTCCGAATTACTTACTTCTACGTAATTTAGACGATAATTACTTCGTAAGGGCTAGTATCTCGTCGGCTCCGGTTAGGGATACTCGTCGCGTATAGAGATATCGTCTTCCTTATCGATAATTAGAGGTAAGGTAAGCTACGGTATATAGTATTAGATAGATAGCCTTATTTAGTAGATCTACCTATCTATAAACTAGGAATTCTCGAATTGCTCTATTAGATAGCTATTACTATTATAGAGCTCGTCTTCTTATACCTATTTATTTATAATTAGTTATTCGTTACGCTATTTTACTAGGTATTTAATTTTGCCTTATAAGAGCCGCTTACTTAGGATACGCTCTAGTATTATAGATAGCTACTTAGTCTATAGGTCTATTAGCGTAGGGACCTAGGGATATATACGTACGAAGGGATCCTTTATAGAGTTTAGTATAGGTTCTAGCTACGCTACCGATACGACTAGGTAAAATTTAATAGAGCTTAGGAGGTTTAATTCGTATACTAATTTCCCTACTCTCCTCTTAATCTTAAAGGACCCTATAGCCTAGTAACTATACTTACGATAGCTCTAACTATAGACGCGATATCTATAATATAGTCTAAGTATAACGTAGTCTCTAGGCTCGAATAAGACTCGCTAGTACTTAGAATTATAGCGGTACTTTATATCTACTATAGCGAATACTAAAGACTCCTTCGCTATATTACGAAACTATTAGCGTAATATTTCGAACTACTATAGCTAAAGTTCTCTAAGACCGATAAAGGCGTCGGTATTAAGATCGAATCTAAATAGTATTTAGTTTAGTAAAATTCCGGTACTTATATTCTTAATACTACCGAGGTAGGATATTAAGGATAGGAGGACGTCCGTCTATTAAGCGTTAGGATTTAAAGTAATAAAGTACCAAATAGCGATTTCTACGGTTTAGTTTATATACTTAGACTACCTATCGGTCTATAGGTAGTACGCGGTAGACGTAAGGATTAAGGCTCTAAGAAGCTTTATAACCCTAGTAAAGAATTTTAAGAGCTATTTAGGGTCGCGATCGTAGATAAAGACTCTAGTTACGCGCTAAGATCTCTCTTAAATAGCTATAAGATATTAGGCTACCTAAATTTCGGCCGTCTACTAGTATTTACTAGGAAGTAGTATAATACGCTTAGACTTCTTATAGGTAACCGTAAGGAGGGTATTAAATCCTTTATTAGTTAGAGGAAGACTAATAATCTAGTCTATCGTTTATATATCTATAGGGAGCCGGTACCTTAGGTCTATCGGATTAAGCTACCTATAGGGCTTATATCTAGCCGAACGATTATTATTATAGCTAGAATACTAGTCGATATACTACTTAAGATAGCGACGGTAATAGCGGATATAAAAACTAGCGTTAACGCGATCGAGAGTACGATAAAAGCCTATATAGTACCTAAGATTATATACTATCTCGAATATCTTACCTATAAGATCTATAGGGATATAAAGGCGAGAGTAAAGTAACGCTAGGTCGATATAAT
This sequence comes from Pseudocercospora musae, assembly GCA_001578225.1. Taxonomy (NCBI): domain Eukaryota; kingdom Fungi; phylum Ascomycota; class Dothideomycetes; order Mycosphaerellales; family Mycosphaerellaceae; genus Pseudocercospora; species Pseudocercospora musae. Next base: position 10,996 of record LFZO01001035.1, on the reverse strand, counting down.
AAATAAGTCTATCTTCCTAGAAGAACCGAATACCTTCTAGTAACCTTAGGTCTATTAGCTAGTCTTCGGGCCTATCGAGGGTATACTAAAGTTTACGGGAAGGGATATCTTTAGAGGATTATAGGGAATTAGGCTTCGGCAAATATCTTAGAATCTTCTTACCTTAGTCGACTTAGAGTTTAACTTCCTCGTTATTAGGAGTAGTATTAGAATAGTCGATTTAGAGTTCTACTTTATTATTATTAGGAGTAGTATCGGAAGGCCTATCCGTCTACGCTACGAGGGCCGCTATATAGCGTTTATCGCGTTTTTATTAGTATTAGCGTTTCCGCCTAGCCTAACGATTAGAGAGCTTCTTAGGTTAGGCTTTCTATTCTTCGATATATACTTACTCGATAGACTTAAAGACTTAGAGTAATCTACGCTATAGGCGATTATCTTAGTATACTTTACGTAGTCTATTCTTAAATTTATCGGATAGAGAGATTACCGTTTCTATATAGAGGGAGGATATAGCTTAGAGGCTATCGAAGAAGGTAGGAATCTTATTATAGGCTAGGAACTCGCGTCTATCGCTCGTACTAAAAAAACATTTACTATAATTAGGCCTAAAATAGTCGATTTCCGGCGTTAGTACGCTAGGGACGACTATTATTAAATCTAGGTAATCTCTACCGATAGACCTAGTATTCCTTACTACTACTATACCGTCTTTACTATAGGTAGATATAAGATATAGTACCGTTACGTATATTGTAGGGATCTCGTCTAGCCTACTAGTATTAATATTATTTCTCTTCGGGAATAGAGCTCCCTTAAGTCGCAAGAGAGCGTCTAGTACGATATAGTTCCTTCCCGGCCTATAGATAATCTCTAAGTTAGAAAATTAGGAGATATAGATAGCGGCTTAGATTATATAATAGTTTAGGTTAGCGGTAGAAACGGTTATCGCGATCTAGATCTTCTTCGCGATAGTAGTAATAGCGCTATAGTTAGTAACTATAATAGTCTTAGATACTATATCTACTATATACGACGCTCTCTTAATTACCTATATAATACCGAAAAGCTCGAGCTCTATAGGCTAATATTGCGACTCTATCCTAGATAGTATATAGCTTACGAATCCTATAACCTTAAGTCTATTACGTAGGAATTGTTTAGACTATCTTAGCTAAGTTATACTATCGACGAAATCGGAGACTATATTATCCTTATAGGCGACGGGCTCGGGCTCTTTATATTCTAGTTCTAGTTCTCCCTTAACTTAGTAATATATAACGCTAATACTAAATTCCTTCGAAGTATCGATATTAATATAGAAGATAGATATAGAGTCGAAGTACTAGAGAAAACCTTAGCTAGGTTAAGTCTATAGCGCCTATATAGTTTCCTATATAAGAATTATATTAGAGGTCTAGTAGAGCGTAGCTTTATATATTTACGTACGTCGTTTTCCGCCCTTAATCTATATAGCGTTATTCTCCTTAATCGCGATTATCTTAGCCTCTTAAAGGGGAAGAGTAATCTTACTAAAGTATAGAATAGTAGATCTAAGGTATCTAACTAAGCCGAGGTACTATTTAAGCTATTCGGCGTTCTCGGGCCTCTAGAGCTCTCTTAATATAGCTAATCGGTCTACTTAAGTTACGAAACCTTTACTATCGATAACTCTATCTAGGATATTAATAGAGACAAACTCTATAAAAGCCTTATCGGGCTCGAGACTAAACCGTATATAGTCTAACTTCTTAAATACTTATAGAAGAAGATTATAGTAGGACTCTAGGTCTATCGAGCTAAGTACGATATTATCGATATAGCTACTTACGCTATCTCTAAACTTATAGAGTATACGGTCGAGGATTCTTTATATATATTGAACGCTATTATAATATCCTATAGCGGCGACTTTAAGGTACTCCTACCTATAAGTAGTATTAACTATAAACTTCTATCGGTCCTTAACCGTAATCGCGAATTAGTAGAATATAGACCTTACGTCTATTATAGTAATATACTTATAGCCTCTTAGCTTAGCGATAATATTATCTTATAACGGTAGAGGATAGGTATCCTTCTACGAGATACTATTTAATCCTCTAATATCGATTATAACGTAAGGCTTACGGTAGGCTTCCCTATTCTAGTAGAATAAGGTTCTCTAAACTATAAATACTAGCTAAGATAGTAGCGAGGGCTTCCTACTATAGGCTATCTTGTTTTAGTTATATAGCTTATTAAACTACTTATTAACTTTAGTATTATCGGTATCCGATATTCGATAAACCTTACTACTAAACTTTTTATTCTCCTAACCGGACTTAAGCGGAAGCTTAAGCTAGTCCTCCTTAGGGAGGTCGATAGTTATACCTCTATCCCTCTAGAGATCGGGGACCTAGTCTATAATAGACTTAAATTTAAGAGCTATAGACGAGTCGGGGTTATCTATATAAATTATTACTCCTATAGAGGTTTTAATACTAGGAGCGCCGATATCGATAGTAATCTTAGAGCTTTTAGACTATAGCTCTAGGTCTATTAGGTCTTCTATAGAATCGTTACTAGTTAGAGGAGCTTCGGTAGCCTCTATCTAGATCTACCTAAGTATTAGAGTATCCGCTAATAGATAGGATACGCGTTTCAATTCTCTAAATATCGCTTCCTCCTTCTATAGATATATAGTTAGAGGAATCTTACCTAGCTTAGCTTCTATAGATATAGGGTTTACGTTAAACTTATCGATCTAATATACCTTATCGATCTAGAGCTACTATATCTCTCCTAACCGTTAGTTATAGGGAATAGTAAGCTATTAACTATTACTAAGATTACGTACTTATACCGCTAGTATCTCTACGTTAGTAATATACCTATATATCGTAGCCTTATTCGATATAAGAGCTATAGTATCCGGGATAAACTAAAAGTCTATATCTATCCTATATAGGCGTTCGCGATTCTTTACTTCTACTAGTACTATTATCGCGGAACGAGGTAGTACCTAAACGGTACTAGCTAACTTAATAATACTACGTAGGATACGATCTATCCTTAGGGATAACGCGATTAGTATTAGGGTATAGTTATTTTCGGTTATCGTAATATAGCCTACTCTAGTATATATATAGAACCTAGTAGGTATTATAATATCTATATCTAGGAGTATATTATATAGAAGATTTAGTATTACTTATATAGGCTATTTAAGATAGGCTAGAGTAGGCTTATAGGATTCGTATATAAAGATAAGGAAGTATATCGGTAAATTAATCTATTTCTTATACTAAGTATTACTAGCTAAACTACGGAAGTTAAGTAGTTCTAGTAAGTATTAGATATCGTCTTATCCTAGTTACTAGAGTAGCTACCTTTAGTCTATTATTAATACTTTATTATCTATATTAAGATAAATATATTTAAAATCTCTATCTAGAGTAAGGATATAGTTAGCTTCGATAATATCGAAATATCTAAAGGCGTAAGCTAGATCGCCTAGTAGGAGACGAGCTATACTCTATATAATAGGTAACCTTAAATCTACTATATATATAGGAGGAGTACGCCGCTCCTCTCTAATACTATAGATCTAGAGTTCTAGACTATCGATATTACGATCTCTCTTCTTTCTTAGTAGCGCCGAGTTACTAGCGCGATTACTCGCTAGATATCTTACCTCGAGAGATACTATATCTATAACTCTTAGAGTTAATATTTTCGTTAATCCTACTATTCTTATCGATACTATAACTAGCTACTACTAGAGAGGAGTAGGAGATTTCGGTATAATAGGCTAAGCTAGGTAGATCTATAGTTCCGTTATCGCTAATACGTTCGATAATATCTTAGAAGATATAATCGGTACCTCTAGTAGTAGGTAGATATATAGTACTATAGTAACTAATATAGTAGGATTACTCGAGAATACTTTTAGAGATATATATAATATATCGGTTAGAGATATCGAATCGTTCTTTAGGAACTCTATATAGATAGAAGATAGGCTTAAGGTCTAAGGCTACTCGTCCGGTAGTAAGTATCCTAGCGACTTTAAGCGATCGAAGGTATCTAATACCGTCGAGTATTCTAGTATTTTAGATAGATATAAGGTTAAGCTAGAAGTAACTAGATTTACTTCTAGCTCTAGGCGTTTCTCTCTACTAGCTCGAATAGAGAATTTATACGCTTGCCTTTATTATTCTTAGGATAGGCCTAGTCGAGATAGTCTTAAAAGAACTCGTTACTAGACTAAAAAATCTTACTATATATATTATAGCGAGTTAGGCGTCTATTCTAACGGTTCTTCGAGCGAGGTTATTACGTAGATTAGGCGCCGACCTCGGGTCTACGACTCTACTACTAGATATAATTAACTAGCTCGGAGAAAGGATTACTAGAAGGGAAAGCCTCTACTATATTCCCTATTTTATTATTTATCTCTTTCTACTACTCTTAATTATTATCCTAAGTATCGTACTATCCGTCTACGCCTCTATCGTCGTCTAAGACGTCCTCCTTATAACCTAAGTCTATCGCGGACTCGTAGAAGAAACTAGGCTTATTTATTCTTTCGTAATTTATAGGGATAGTATTTCCTACGCTTCCTACGTTCCTCGTTAAAGGTCTCTAAGGATTTGGATACTATAGGAGACTACGTATAGCTACTATTCTCTCGTTTACGCTTCTAGTACGCTAGTTACTATAGATCTAGGGTTAATCCCTATAAGTCTAGGCCCTAGATTACGATCGCTACTATTAGTTAGGGCGCTATCGAAAGTTGTTAAAGGGGTTATTACTATAGTAGAAAGGCGTACGTCTAGTATTATTATTAGGTCTAGAGGAAAACTCTAGCTCTAGTAACCTACCTTCTACTAGTCTATTATACCTATTAAACTTAGACTTACCGTTATAGAAGTCGGTAGTTCTACTACCTAGAGGATATAGCTCGATCTAAGTAATATAATAAGCCTATATCGTATCGATTAGGATCTAGTACGTCTAACTAGTAGTTAGTATATCGAGGTCGTTATAGAGTTTAGATACGACCTTTCGATATACTAGATTAATCTAACTAGTAAGCGATTCGGTACCTAATTATTATATAAGTCGTATAATATTAATAACGTAAGAGCTAACGGAGCGGCGTATAGTAACTTCCTCGATATAATATCGTTCTATCTCTAACTCGTAAGTAGCGATTAAGGAATCTAATCGGAATTATTCGGTTAGTACCGCTTTCTAATTTTCGATACCGGGATCTTCCTAAAGGGCGGAGCGGTAAGTATTAGTAAGGGTATATATATACTATTATAAAGCGGATCCTTAGAGGTAGCGATAGAGTAATAGACGTAGGGTTAGAGCTAAGTATTTACCGGCTTGGATAGCTATATCGAGTTAGGTAATAAAGGCGAAAACATTGCGATAATAAGCGGTATTGCCCTTATATACTATAGGAATCGAATCCCTACTATCTCTACTATCTACAAGGTCCTTATTAAAGTATCCGATTAACTTAGGCTTAAACTTCTAAGGACTAGAGTCCGTAGAGTACTCCGACGGAGGATTATCTTATAGGAAGCTATCTCGTAGAGGACTATAGCTATAATCGGTAGGAAACCCTAGGTCTATCTATCCGTTTTCCTAAGGATTTATATATCTAAGGTTTAGGACCGAGTTCTCGTTATCTACCGGATATAGCGAATACTTAGACCTACCTACCCTACCTTATAGTATATAAGGATCGGGCTACTATCTAAACGTAGTATTTCGACGAGTAGGCTAACTATAATTATATAAACTATTTACTTATAGTCTATTCTAAGCTCCTCTTCTATATATCTATTACTAACCTATTACTCTCTACTATCTAGCTATTATATACCGTCGGACTTATAGTATAACCCTAGGTTTAGTAACGTTCCCGTTATCGTTATTTTAAACTATCTTGTCTTTTACGACTAAGGTAAGCTAGAGAATCGCTCTCTCTAGCTTATCGATTCTCGTATCTATAGCCGCTATAGTATTACTAGCGTTAGTAGTAGTATTATTATCTATACCTTATAGTATAGACTAACCGGTAGACGTAGGGTTAGGCTATATATTCTAGCTTATAACTATAGGGCGTAGGCCGTTAAGTAGTAGATAGTTAATTCGGGAGGTATCGATCTTATATAGGTTATTAGATATAGATAGGGCTAGTCTAGCGGTAGGTAGAGCTAGTCTAGCTATACCCTTACTTCTAGCCTTTATAGCTTCTTTCCTACTATCTTCGTATATCTCGCGAATCTTGTCTTCTATAGACTCTTATATTTCTCGTATACTAGCCTATATCGCTTCGCGTTCTCTAGCTATCTACTCGGTTAGCTACGCTTTTAGGTCGGTTAAGCTAGTCTTACGCCCCTTTAGGCTATCGGTAGCTAACGGATACTATAATATCTTAGTAGCTTAATCTTCTTCTCCTAAGGAAAGGGAACTACTAGCGTAGTAGCTCGATAGGGAGATTACTATTAGCGGCTTTTTAGTACTTAGGTCTCGGATAGTAGGCTTATAATAAGATCCGAAGTTATCGAAACCGTATAGTAGATTAATCGTAAACTTAGGTCTACTACTACTAGTTACGACTAGAGTATTCTCTATTATAACTAAAGGATCTCGAGCCTTCTAAGTAGGCTTAGGAGGAACTGAATACTTCCTTCGACTACGCTAATTACTATCTATAGTTAACTCCTCTATAGTAGACTTATAGTATTACTCTAGCTAGCGAGCGAAGTACTTACTTTAGGTCTAATTTTAGGTTAACTAGTCTACTCTCTATACGGTAAGACGGGCTAGGTTAGGTATAGAAACCTAGGTACTTATAACCTCTAAGCGAGTTAGAGGCTTCGGTATCTACTCTTCTTAGTCTTCGTTATCGGTAGACTTAGTACTTCTTAATACCGATCTTAATCTATATAAGGGAGCTTCGGTAACTAGCTCGTCCTACTACTAGGTAATAGCGATAATACGGTACTTAAGGTCTTCTAGGAAAAGTTTCGTAGGGTACTTACGAAGATTTAAGAAGGTAAGGAGGTTATAAGCGTTAGATACTAGGTAATTACGTTCCTCTTAATCTTCGGGGAATTTATAGTCTTCGAAAGCGACTATAGTAAGCTTAATTTCTAGTAGTACTATATAGACTTAAGGGGCGTAACTATTAACTAATTCAAGGTCTTTCTATACGCGTAAAGGCCTTTGTTTTAGTAAGGGAAATAAGGGAGGTACTACGGGTCGCGTTCGTAACTACCCGTAAGTAACGTAACTACTCGCAAACCTAGGGATCGCTTCCCTTAGCGAATAAGGGTATAAACAAAGGCGATGTAGGTACTATAGGTAGCGGGATATAGTAAGCTTACGGCGAGGCTAGTACTCGTAGATCTATAGTTTACTACTAAGTAGCTATTATACGCGTACGTATACCGATTTATAGTAGTTTTGTATAGTATAGAAGATTAGATAGGGTTAGTTAGGTATAGTTCCGTAATATAGGAGGGCTATATATTAGCGGATTAGCGGGCGCTAAGCGTCTAGATAGTCCGTATATAGACGGTTAGTACTAAAGGCTAGTTATAGTAGTAGTACTACTATTTTGTTATAGTATTAATTATTAGAGAAAAGTATTGTATATTATTAAAGTCTATCTCTAAAGTCTATATCTACTAAGGTACTTCTATACCTACCTAAGGTACCTACCTAGTAGTATCTATAGTAGTATCTATAATACTAACTTATACTTTATAAATCTACCCTATCTTATCTTAACTTTTGTATTAGTTAATAGGAGGATAAACTAGTAGCTATAGATATCTAGTAGAGTAATAAGGCCTATTACATTAAGGTAAATTTTATCTAGTATATAGTCTAGGACCTTTCTTAGCTTTCTTAATATAATCCTTTTAGATCTTAAAAGCCTATAGGCTTTATAGTAACTAAGCTAATTAGTATCTAGATGCTCTAGGCTAATGTAGTTAGTATTGTTCTTTATTATATTTAGGATAGTACTACTAATATGTCTAAGTCTTTAGTAAATTCTATTAGTATTAGCCTTTAGTTTACTAACTATAGGTACTATTAGTAGGTTATACTTAATAGACTTCTTCCTTCCTACCTTTATAGGGGCTAGTAGAATAATTAATACATTCTTTAAGATAGGAACCTTGCTCCTAATTCTTGTTTTATATATAACCTTACTATCTAAATTTCTAATAGTTTTACTAGGTTTATAGAAGTAATAACTAAGTTCCTTATAGACATTATCTATACAAATTAGATTAATATTAGATTTAGGTAAATAAAAAGGGCATTCTTGTAGAGTATATCTATCTTCTTTCCCTTATAATCTAGCTAAATTAGGACATCTCTAACTACTATTAGCCTTTAGAAGCTAACTACTTAGGAGAATTTTGTAGGCTCTAGGAGCCTCCTAAGATTCCTAAACTAGGACTTGTTATTAAACATTATGTATAAGGTACCTATGTCCTATAGAAGTATTTTCTTAATAAGTAGAGTCTTAGTTAAGGCTATAATACTAGTAGTACTTTAGGGGTTAGCTATAAAAGTAGTACTTAAATAGTAACTCCTACTTTCCTAACCTTTATTATTATTACTATCTTCCTTATTATTATCCTTAGTAGTAGCTATAGAAGCCTTCTTTTTTAGCTTCCTATCCTTCTTAGGCTTCTTACCCTTCTTAGACTTCTTACTACCTTACTTAGTATCCTTATCTTAATATTCCTTCTTCCTTTTAGGATACTACTTCTAGTATTAGGTATTAGTATGCCTTGCTTTCTTATAGATCTAATACTTATTATTATTATTAAGTATCTTATAATTAGCTAAAGTAAATACTAATCTTCCTTAATTTAGTAGATTAGTATTTAATAGTAGCTTCTCTTTTTTAAGAGATATAATTATTCCTTATAGAGTTTAGTTAGCCTTCTTAGGCTTATTATTATGCTTCTAGCTTCTAAGCTATTTATAACCTTAAAGGCTATTAATAAACAGTATTCTAATAACTAGGTTAGGAATCTTGATATCCTCTACCTTTATATTAGTCTAAAGACAAAACTGTTTAGTAGCTATTTAGTACTTAAGGACCTATGCTTAGAAGTCTTTATAGTACTTTAGGATGCTTTCTATAGTTTGATTCTATAGCTTGATTAAACTAACACTTTTTAGTATATTATAGACGTTAACTATAACAATTAGCTTAAAGATTGTTATAACGGTCTAATAGTATTCGTATACCGTTTTCTAGGTATTACTAAAGTTAGGTCTTAGGTTATCTACTATTCTTTTTAATAGGATGCCTTTTGCTTAGTAATCTCCCTCTATAAATTCCTTTAGTACTAGCTTATATTTAGTTTTAGCTAAGACTAGTACCTATAGAGTATCGTTCTTAACTATTATAGTATCTTAATAGTCTTCTCTAGTTAGTATAACCTCTAAGTTATACTATTCTAGATTATGAAAGACATATCTAAAGACTTTTTCCTTAATAAGCTCCCTTTCTAGGATAGTTTTCTAAGTATAAAAGCTAGTACCCTTCTTAAGGATCTTATTATTAGATTTATCCTTATACGCTATTTTGTTATTTAGCTAGATCTTTTCTACTTAGATCTTCTAATTATACTTGTTTAGGCTAGTACTATAGAGTAGACTAATCTTAGTTATTAACTCTAGTAGTTCTACTTAATCTATAGTTACCCTTCTTAATAATAACAATTCTTAGTCTATTCTCTTAGATAGGATAAGCTTAGAGCGCCGGGCTTATAACCTATTATTAATTAATAGTATAGACCGAGACATTCGTAAATTGCCTACTAAATTGTATAAACTATAGAAGGTAGCTAACTAGTTAACCTTTATATATCCTTATTAGTAACCCTAAGTTAGTATATAATAGACTAATATATTCTACTAATATCGAAGAATGTCTAACTCCTAGGCTAAGGCGCTAGCGCCTACGAGAGTAGGAGATACGAATATACCTCTCTAGAAACAATACCGCGACGGTAGACCCGAGGAAAGGCAGAGGGAGGGAGGGATCTAGCCTCTATCCTAAAGCTAGACTAAAGGCTAACCAATACCCAAATCGGGCCCCAAAGGCCCGAAAGAATAGCCTAATTAGCTAAAAACGAACAGAAGCATCCAAAAGAACCTATAGATCCTAATAGACGATATCTAAAAGGCACTAGACGCTCCCTAGGCCCTAGACTTCCTATCCCTCCTCTCCCTCCTCTAGCGGGCCTAGACCTAGCTCCTATACTAACTAAAAGACGCCGATACTACAAATATCCTCTAAACCTATCTATAGAACCTCTAAACTATAACGAAAACACCCGAACCGAGAACATAGGCATAGGCTACCTCCTAAGGCTAGCTAGCTATACTAAGTATATAGAGAATCCCCCTTAAAAGTTATATAATCATAATAAGGGTTAGCTAGAAAGAAGAGTAAGAAAAGATAAAAGGCCTTACTAACTAGGAAATACTTTAGGGGCTAAAAGACCTAGGGGTAATTGCTATTAAGAAACTCGAGAGCGGCGACCTACGGGTGTTTATAGTATCTAAACCCGCTAAAGACAAATTAATAAATAAACTAGGGTAGATATAGAAGACGCTCCCTAGCGCTACGGTAGAGGCCCTAACATACTAGGTACTAGTCTACGGCTTTAGGGCCGTAGGATTCAACCCTAAAGACCCTAGTTATATCTATAAGATCTAGGAAGAGAATAGAAGACTCTACCCGAATCTTAAGATATCCTAAGTAGCCTAGCTTAAGAGCCGAAAGGCTATAGAAGGGAAGATACACTCCTTAATTATCCTAAATACGCAAAGCTTAGCCTAAGCAAAGGAAATTATACAAAAAGGCCTCGTATCCCTAGGTACCCTTCTTACTACGGAGGAATTCGATCCGAAGTAGAGACCTACACAATGCCTAAAGTATAGGCAATTTAGG
>LFZO01001034.1:20053-36475 GCA_001578225.1 Pseudocercospora musae | reverse complement strand
ATTTAGCCTAGCGAGAGTATACTCGACGTCGCGTATAGACTTAGTCTCGCTAGCTTACTCGCCTACGAAGTCCTTAGTAGAAAGAACCCTCCTATATTCTTTACTAATACGAGCGGCGCGCTACTCGCTATAGTAGACTACGAGCTTTACTACCGCTTCCTAGAACTACGTAGCTATTACTACTAGTAAGGCGATATTCGGAAGGCAAATATCCCTACTATAATTAAGGCTTTTACCGACTACGAGAATAGGTTCGACGTCGTCCTAGTATACCTCTTCCTTAACTACTTCGAGCCCGATAGTCGCCCTTAGATAATTGCTTATCTTTAGATACTACTCGCGCTAGGAGATCGCATAGTTATCTAGTTCGACGCTCCGTTATCTAGTCGGGATCGCTAGGGCAAGCCTTACGACGTAATAGCTACTAGCTAGTATATAGTCGGTCGCGATACCGATTAGGCCGATTTAGGAAAATAGACGATAGGTACGACGCCGCCTTAGGTTAACTAGATAACTCTCGTAACTAGAGATAACTATACCTATCTCTAGAACGATTTACGCTAAATTATTATAGAGGGTAGCGATATACCTAGCGATTTCGTAACCGCCTACGATCTATCGAATCCTATAGTTAATAGGAATTAGATAATAATATAGTATACCCTTACGCCTACTAGTCTAGGAGGCTTACTAACTACGAGCGACCTTAACGTAGCGTAGCGCTTCGTACTCTATAGCGTCCTTAAGTATCCCTAACTTAGAGTTAGACGTCCTACTAGATATAAGGCTATAGTCTTTATATATAGAATATATATAGTCTATACTTAAAGAGGGAAAATAGCGAGGTTATAGCTTTCTCTATAGTTAAGGGATAGGGTTAGCTATTATAGAGTTCGGGTTTAATTTCTTAATCCTATAGCTTAGAATATATACTTCGCAAAAGCGTTCTTTTTATAGAAATATATCTCTCTCTCCTCTACTTAAATTACGAAAAGCCTTAGTACTTCCTTATACCTCTAGGGTCTAGTTCTACTATAGAGAGGCTAGTCTTCTTAGACCTATCTATTTTTAGCCGTTTTAAGGATATTAATCTTAGGTAGATACTTCCTCGGAGTTTAGGGTTAGGGTTAGGAGACTAGCTCTATACGTATAACCTCTTATAAGAGATACTATCCGCCTTCCTAAAGTAGAAACCTATCTAGAACTATCGCGCCCTCTTGTCTCCCCTTATAGAGACTATAATATCTACTATAGGAGTCGTAGAGGCGCGCTACGGACCTACGAGAAAGCGAGAGGATAGTTTTATAATACTTACCTATAGAGACTATAATCTAATATAGTCCGATATTCGCTATAGAAGTCGAAGAGGTATCCTATAGACCTACGAGAAGCGATAGGATAGCTTTAGAGTACTTACTCGTAGAGACTATTATCTTATATAGTCCGATCTCTACTACGAGAATCGTTTTAATACTCTATAGACCTACGAGAAAGCTCTTCTCGTCTATAACGGAAGGGCTACCGCTAGGTAGGAGATATAAGCTATCGATAGCGCTATATACGTCGTAGAGCCTAGGATCGCTATAGTAAACTCTACGAATAACGAGGCTCTAACTAAGCTATAGAGATCCTTCCCTAACCGACCGCTATCTTAGTATATTGTCTATTCCCTACTTAGCGAGATTATAGAGGAGGGGCGTAGCTAGGACGGCTTAGTTATTAGTCGGTATCGCTAAGCTATACTAACTAATAAGTTAGCTATAGGGGGAAGGACTAGGGTAGGTTAGATAGCTCGAGCTATCTATCTATAAGACATTAAGGATTATAGTCCTATAGGAGTAGAATAAAGGCAATTACTAGAAGGATAATACCTAAGTATAGTTAAATTATAATAACATCGATAGTAACCCTAACCCTATCGTAGTAATAGATATTAGTACGAACCCTACTATATAATTAGGATTAGGGTTCGACCCTTACCCTTATCCTTATCCTCGGATCTCCCTCTATTATCTTATCGTCGCTAGCGCCTTCTATAAGCCTCGACCGCTCTTAGATTATTCCTAGTACCTTCGACGAGATTCTTTAAGTCTTATTCCTCGAATAGCTTACTACTCGCCTTTCGCGATTAGATCGTTACTAGCGCCTCCTCCTAGATCCTTTACTTATCCCCTTACTACGCGACCTTTACGATATACCGCTACCCTAGTCTAGTAGTTTCCCTCTTCGACTCGATCCTTTACTTATCCCCTAACTACGCGACCTTTACGTTATACTATCGCTACTATCCTAGAGCGCCTATTCCTAGATCCTTCGCTTATTCCCTAACCGCCTAGCCTTTACGTTATACTATCGCTACTACCTCGTAGCGCCTATCCCTAGATCCTTTACTTATTCCCTTACTACGTAATCTTTACGTTAGACTACTACTACTATCCTAGAGCGCCTATCCCTAGATCCTTCGCTTATTCCCTAACTACCTAGCCTTTACGTTATACTACTACTACTACCTCGTAGCGCCTATTCCTAGATCCTTTACTTGTCCCCTTACCGCGTAACCTTTACGTTATATAGCTACCGCTACCTCGTAGCTTTCCTTACTTATTAGGCGCTCGAGCTAACTATAAGTATTCTTAAGGAACCCTATCCTCGATTATAAACCCTCTCCCCTTTCTACTACTACTAACTAACCTCGAGTATAGTCCGTTACTATTCGCCCTCTCTAAGACCTCTTCCTACTATTCTTCGAGCGATAATATCCTCTTAAGAATCTTCTATACTCCGAGACTTTAGTTATAATCTATAAGTATACTTCTATCTAGAGTATTCCTAATCTACTAACTCTCTCGCGAGGAGCCCTTACAATAGCGTTATAGATCCATTCGCCTAAACCGCGGACCTATTTGCCTATAGTATAGACCGTTAACTATATACTAAGTATTAATAGTATAATCCTTTAGGCTAGTATCTATAGTAGCGTATAGCTAGCGCGAAACGGCTACTACGATGTCTAGAATACTATATAGACCTATATAGAGGAAGTATAGCCTAGAGCGGAGTCCTACTAGCGTATAGTAAGGCTCGTAGACATTTAGCCTAGCGAGAGTATACTCGACGTTACGTATAGACCTAGTCTCGCTAGCTTACTTGCCTACGAAGTCCTTAGTAGAAAGAACCCTCCTATATTCTTTACTAATAAGAGCGGCGCGCTACTCGTATAGGTAGACGCCGAGCTTTACCGCTACTTCCTAGAACTATATAGGGATTACTACTAGGAAGGTAATATTCGCGAGGCCGGTATCCCTACCGAGGTTAAGGCTTTCGCTACCTACGAGGAGGGATTCGACGTTATACTTATCTACTTCGCCCTTAACTACTTTAAGCCCAATAGTCGCCCTCTCGTTATTACTTATCTCTAGATACTACTTGCGCTAGGGGGTCGTCTTATAGTTTATTTCGATACTCCTTTACCTAGTTAGTATATCTAGGGCATACCTTATAATACGATCGTTGCCGGCTAGCGCTTAGTTAGTCCTAATAGTAGGTAGGGCAAGTTAGAAGAATAGACGATAGCTACGACGTAAAGGGAGGACGAAAGGGTAATTATACTAGCTAAAGGGAAGCGTACTCGTCTCTAGAACGATTTGTACTAAATTATTATAGATAGTAGCGGTATACCGGGCCGGTTCCTTAGTACCTTCGACTTGTCGCCCTAAGGTTATACGAATAATCCTATCGACGAAATAGCTACTTACTCTAGTTATACTACCTCTAAGATTTATATAGTACGTAAGCTTCGGAGGGATAACGTAGATACTATAATCTAGTAAGAGGCTACTCCTATCGGTCTCGGAGGCTTACCGACTACCTACGCTATTAACCTTATATAGTAGAGTCTCGTAGACAACGTTTTAGATAATACTAACTAGAGACGTTATCCGACTATAGCCTTTATACTTAGTTACTATATAGTCTATACTTAAGAGTTCGAAGCGGTAAGGATTTCGGATTAGATTAGAGAGTTTAGTTTAGGATAGAGGATTTAATTCCTTAACTCTATAGCTTAGAGTACGTACTTCTTCGAAGCGCTATATAATTACGAGAAGCCTTAGTTCCTCCTCTAGCTACGCGTACGTACTTCTCCCGTATTTTATTATAAGAACCCTTAGTCCCTCCTTATATAGAGAGGCCGAACTTGTTCGAACTACCTATCTTCTACCTCGTCCTCTATTATAAGAGGGATAGAGAGTAAGGAGAGTAGAAGGTATACGAAAGAGACGAGACTATCGATTCGGTACGATTACTACTACTCTAATATATACGAAGACGATCGAGTATATACGTAGGAAACGATATACCGAACGTTATTTCCGCTACTCGATAGACGTCCGCTAGTCTAGAGTAAAGTTAAATCTAGCTAATTAGGCAAGGCTACGAGCCTTAGCGCCGAGAGGCTAGTAATATAGTATATAGATACTATACTAAAAATTTCTCGATAGATTCTATATCGTATCGAAATACGCTATAGGATAGATATTGTTTTATAGGGATTCGTATAGTAAACGTACGAGTTATAGAAAGCTTAGGGTTAGTAGATAGGATCTAAAAGGAGGCTATATACCCGCGATCTAGTATATACTACTACGAGCGCTAACTAATATATCCGTTCTATAATTAGTACTACTACTATAGGTAGAAGGTATCCGCTCCTTCCTATATACCTTTCTCTTTCTATCTAGCTCGACCTATTAGTAGATCTAGTAAGACTATCGCTAGACTAACGCTAAGACCCTTAGCGCGACCCCGGCTCTCGATAGATTCCTTACTCGGATTTAGGAAGAAGCCCGATAGCGGTATAGGAATAAGTATATCTATATTTATCTATATAATATTAGCTTCGCTATAGGGAAGTAGAAGGGGGATTTTAATAGTAGTATAGACGATATCTTTAAAGGCTTTATCTAGGCGAAAATAAAGAGACTAGATAGTAGTATATCTACTATAAGGATCGCACTCTTTACTATAGCTACTATATATCCTATTAGGAGGTAGGAGTAGTATAACTAGGACGTATAGTATACTTAGGCTATTGTAGTTATATAGCTCCTATATAAGCAAGGATACTACCTCCTTATCTACGACTACGTAGCTAAAGAAGGTACTATTAGACTAAAGCCTACTAATATATTCCTACTCTATATATAATAGACTTTCCTCTAGGCCCTAAAGGAGAAGCGTAAGGTCTACGCTATCTACTTCGGAAACGTATATAGTAATAGCTAGCCCGCGTACTATATTTAGTATATATTAGGCCTATTCTACTCTAGTCGATACCTCTCCGATACGCTATTCTAGATATATCGAATAGCTTATACTAAAGATATACTATAGGAGGACCTTAACGACGATCGATAGTTTAGCTTCTAGGAGATTCGAGGCATTAATAGATACCTAGAAAAGACGAGAAGATAAGATAGACTATAATAGAGTAAGGGTTAGGATTAGGGAGTTTATTATAATTAGAATACCTAAAGCGCCTCGAGGGATAGAGAGACTAATAGGAAGATGTTTAGAATTATAGGTCTATACGAAGATCGCCTATACGAGGTAGAATATTTCTTAGCGTAAGTAATTAGTTATTATCCGGTAACGCTTAGTATTACTATCGGATAAGTTATTATAACGTTACCCTATAGAGTCCGTTCTATAGCTAGTATCCGAGCTATATTACGGAAACCCTATCCTAGACGTAGAATTAAGATACTATTCTACTAAAGCTAGTATACGGACTTGAACTATATCTATTAGATTATCTTTCGGGATAGCTCGATATAGAATCGGCGCCCGATTTATAATCGAAGACGGCGATAGCGAGGATACTAGATTATCTACTATACCTTAGGATAGTCGAGGAAGGAGCTATACTATAAGGTATCGGTTCCTCGATAGTCTCGCCTATAGGGTCTAGCGCCCCTACTCGTAGACTTAACGGATTATAGTAAGGACCGCGTAATCGAACATCTCTACTAACTAGGTAGGGATCGGCTAGATAAAAGAAGAAGAGGTCCTCGACTTCGTATAGTAGAAAGATATAGAGGTCTTCTATAAGGCCTATACAATGTCCCTTAATAACGACCTCGACTAAGCGTTAAAAGATAGACTAGATACGCCGCGACTAGCAAATAACGTTAGGATTATCGATAGGTCCGAGATAGTCTAGAAGGAGCTAAATATAGTAAAGAATAGTATCGAGAAGGAGAAAGAGTATCTTGCCTATACTCCCTTATAAACGAAATTTAAATATAATTTTATTTATTCTATTAAATAGCGACTTAGAAGGGGGAAATAGGGCGTAGGGTTTAGTAGAGGTAAAGGATAGTAGGTTCTTACCTCCCTATCCCTCTCTATAGTCGAGAACGTAGTAGCTATAGAGGTCTAATACTAGGGACGTAGTTAGCCGCGTTATCTAGAGCTATCGATTGTTTTAGGTTAGTATCTTCTAGTTTAGGCCTACTAGCTCGGCGCCGCTAGCTATACCTCTAGCTCTATTACCGAGATCGGTATAGATAATTTCTCGATATCGGATCGGTCTATCTCGCGCCTACCCTTAGTACTCCTAATAGGATATAACCGAGATAAAGGATAGCGGGTTCTTACCTCGCTAGCCCTCTCCCTAGTTAGGAACGCGACGGCTATAGAGGTCTAACGCTAGGGACGTAGTCGGCTATCTTAATAGGTAATTTCTCTATATCGGATTAGTCTATCTTGCGCCTATCCTCGGTACTCCTTATAGGGTATAACCGAGGTAAAGGATAGTAGATTCTTACCTCGCTAGCCCTCTTCCTAGTCGAGGGCGTAATGGCTATAGAGGTCTAACGCTAGGGGCGTCGTCGGTAGCTATATATCTAAGGATAGAGTATTCCTCCGATCGGGACTACGAGTATTCCCTACTCGCCTATACGAAGTAGAATGTTTCCTAGTACGAGTAATTAGTTATTACCTAGGATCGCTCGGTATTACTATCGAATAAGTTATTATTACGTAAACCCGAACCTAATCTAAGACGCTAGATTAAGATACTATTTAACTAAAGTAAGGATATAGATATAAACTATATCTATAGAGTTATCGTTTAGAATAGCTCTATAAAGAATCGATATCCGATTTATAATCGAAGACGACGATAGCGAGGATACCGGATTATCTACTATACCTTAAGATAGTCCTAAGGATAGGTTCTTATAAGGAAGGAGCCGCGCTATAAGGTATTAGTCCTATAATAGTCTCGACTATAGGATCTAGCGCCTCCTATTAGGAACCTTGTAGGTTATCCTAAGTACTATATATTATAGACCTTATCCTCTATAGATCTTATATTTATCGAGCTCCCTAGCGACAAGGTTAGGATTAGCTAGATAAAAGGAGAAGAGGTCCTCGACGTCGTAAAGTAGAAAGGTAGTAAACCTAGACTAAGCGTTAAAGGATAGACTAGATACGCTCTAACTAGGAAACGAAGTCTAGCTTCTATAAAGCCTATAAAGCGCGCTAAAACGATAACCTCGAATAGGGGCTAAAAGATAGACTAGGCTAGCCGTAACCGGCTATTAAAGTTAAGATTATTAATAGATACGAGACGGTCTAGAAGGAGCTTAATATAGCGAAGAATAGTATTAAAAAGGAGAAAGAGAATCTCGAGAATACGCTACCTATCCTTCCTTTAGAGTCTTAATAAACGAAATATAAACGGGGTTTTATTTATCCTATTAACTAGCGACTCGGAAGAGCGAGATAGGGCATAGGGTTAGATAGAGGTAAAGGGTAGTAGATACTTACCTCTCCGTCCCTCTCTATAGTTAAGGACGCGATAGGTAGAGAGGTCCTACGCGGAGGGCGCGGCTAGCTATCTTATCTAGAGTAAATCGCTACCGACGGATAATAGTATACCTAGTCGCTCTTCTACGAAGCCTATAAAACGTACCTCTACGATAGCCTCGAAGGGGAATTAAAAGATAGACGAGATACGCTACGACTAGTAATTAAAGTAAAGATTATAAATAGATACGAGATAGTCTAGAAGGAGCTTAATATAGCGAAGAATAGTATTAAAAAGGAGAAAGAGAATCTCGAGAATACGCTACCTATACTTCCTTTAGAGTCTTAATAAACGAAATATAAGTAGGGTTTTATTTATCCTATCGACTAGTAACTCGGAAGAGCGAAATAGGGCGTCGGATAGGATAGAGATAAAGGGTAGCGGATACTTATCTCGTTGCCCCTCTCCGTAGTCGAGGATATAGTAGCTATAGAGGTCTAACGCTAGGGGCGTAGTAGGTAGTCCGGCGTAGAGCTACTAGGGGAGAGATCGTATATTCGAGGCTAGAGTATTCCTTAGATAGGGACTACGAGTATCCCTCCTCGCCTATACGAAGTCGAAGGTTTCCTAGTATAAGGAATAAGTTATTACCTAGTAACGCTTAGTATTACTATTAGATAAGTTATTATAACGTCGCCCTACGGAACCCGTTCTATAGCTAGTATCCGAGCTAGTCTTAGGCCGAAAGGATTTATAGTATAAGTCGAGGGAGAGTAAGGTATCTATCGCTATAATATCGCTAGTACGTTCTAAATATAAACTATTATAGTCGATATGTCTAATAAGACGGTAGTCTCGTAGGCTCGGATCTATTATAGTAGCTATCTAGGAACCTAAGTTATTATATAAAACTAGCTAATAGTAGCCTCTATACTATAGGGTAACGTCTAGACTAGTTTGTCTTAGCGCCTAGGCTAGATATACTATACTAAAGCTAGACCTCTCCTCTAGCTAGGACTTTAGACAAAGTATATCTATATAACTAATAGATAGATCTATACTAAACAAGACGATTTAGAATAGTACGGATAAGTAGAATATAGATACGCGTATAGAGAGCGATAGGCAAGATAGGATCCCTTCGGTAAAAGGATCCTAGGTAGTAAACAAGTAGACTAACCTATCTTAGGTAAGTAAAGGTAGGCGCGACGTAGAGTATTTAGAGGAAGGGTCTCCCTCTAAGGCTTCCTTCTTTTCTTCTTTATAGTCCGTCCTATTAAGATCGCTACTATACCGATTTACTCGACCTAATTTATTTCGCTCTTCGACTTAGATCTTTAGATTATTAGTACCTCCTAGACTACGTCCCCTAATAGGATCGCTATCGATGCGATATTGCCCTCTATACTAGGCTATATAGTCGAGACGTTCGTAGGCGAGAAGGTTATAGAGATCTATAACGAGCCTCGCTATACGTTTAGATAGATAGATAGTACCCTAGTATAGCGCGACCTCTAGTTAGCTAATAGATAGTAGAAGATATCGTATCTCGGTTAGGAGGATCTATAGATTAAGGCTATACGCAAGGGCCCTAGGGTTAGGATTAGGGTAAGTCTTAGCGCTAGTAAGCTTACTAATCCGCTCGTACTAGGGCGAGCCTAGCGTCGCCTAGAGGCTTCTAGGAAGGAAAAAATAGCAATATCGGTTTAAAGGGGACTCCTTAGCTCGATTAATTAGGAGACCGATATCTTCGTTATTAACTTTATATTTAATATTCTATAAAAACCTAGATTAAAATTATATCCTCTTTAGATCGAGGGGGAAAGGAAGGAAAGGGAAGACTAATAAATAGTATTAGAGTAGCTCTATTCCCCTTCTACTCTACTTCTATATCCTTCCCTCTATTTACTATCTAGAGCCTACTAGTAGAAAGGATAGAGGGAAATCTTAGCGCTAGCGAGATAACTAGATCGCTCGTATTAGGGCGAGATAGCTCGTATACTTACGATAGGAATATCCTCTCTTCGAGTACTATATATAAGTTATACTTGCGAATATAACTAGCTTTAGCTACTAACTCTCTTCCGCTTTTAATCCTATTCTTCTCTAACTTATTCCTACCTTCTTAGACGCTATATCGAGACGCTACTCTACCGAAGTAAGTATATAGACTTAAACTATCTCTATAGGGTTATCTTTCTAGATAGCTAGACGAAGAATCGATACCCGATTTATAATCGGAGATAGCGATAGCGAGGATACTAGATCGTCCGCTACGCCTTAAGATAGTCCCGAGGATAGACCTCGAGCGAGGAAGGAGCTACGCTATAACGTATCGGTCCCTCGATAGTCTCGACTATAGGGTCCGACTATAGGGATAGCGCCTCCTATTATAGACTTAATAGATAATAGTAAGTCCTATATAATCGAATCTATATTATAGAGTAAGTCTACTATAGATCTTATATTTATCGAGCTCCCTAGCGAGAAGATAGTAGCTAGCTAGAGGAAAGAAGAGATTATTAACTTCGTATAGTAGAAAGGTATAGAGCTCTTCTACGAAGCCTACTAAATATACCTAAACGATAGCCTCGAACGAGGATTAAAAGATAGACTAGATACGTAGCGACTAGTAAATAAGGTTAAGATTATCTATAGATCTAAGACGGTCTAGAAGAAGGATCTAAATATAGCGAAGAAGAGGATTAAAGAGGAGGGAAGTATCTCGAGAATATCTTATATATAGCGTAGGGTTCGATAGAGGTAAAGGATAGTAGTCCTTATCTCGCTATTCCTTTCTATAGCTAAGAGCGTAATAGCTATAGGGATCTTACGTAGAGGGCACGACTAGCGATCTTACCTCGAGCGAATCGCTACCGACGTATAATAGTCTATCTAGTCGATCTTCTTAGTAGCCTAGATACGCTACGACCGGTAAACAAAGTTAAGATAATTAATAGATACGAGATAGTCTAGAAGATACTAAACATAGCGAAGAATAGTATCGAAAAGGAGAGAGGATATCTCGAGAATATCTCTAATNAGCGAATCGCTACTAACGTATAATAGTCTACCTAGTCGATCTTCTTAGTAGCCTAGATACGCTACGACCGGTAAACAAAGTTAAGATAATTAATAGATACGAGATAGTCTAGAAGATACTAAACATAGCGAAGAATAGTATCGAAAAGGAGAGAGGATATCTCGAGAATATCTCTAATCGGGGATCGCTTAGGGTTATAAAGGATAGCGGGTCCTTACCTCGCTATCCCTCTCTATAGTAGAGGGTACGATAGTAACGGGATCTTACGTAGAGGGGATAGCTAGCTATCTTACCTCGAGTAAATCGCTACCGATATATAATAGTATACCTAGTCGATCGTCTACGTAGCCTATAAAACGTACCTCTATAACTACCTCGAATAAGTATTATAATATAGACTAGATACGCTACGACTAGTAAACAAAGTTAAGATAATTAATAGATACGAGATAGCCTAGAAGATACTAAATATAGCGAAGAATAGTATCGAAAAGGAGAGAGGGTATCTCGAGAATATCTCTAATTAGGAATCGCTTAGGGTTATAAAGGATAGTAGGTCCTTACCTCGCTATCCCTCTCTATAGTAGAGGATACGACGACGATAGGGTCTTACGTAGAGGGGGTAGCTAGCGATCTTACCTCGAGTAAATCGCTACCGATATATAATAGTATATCTAGTCGATCTTCTACGTAGCCTATAAGACGTACCTCCGCAACTACCTCGAAGAAGCGTTATAAGATAGACTAGATACGCTACGACTAGTAAATAAAGTTAAGATAATTAATAGATACGAGACGGCCTAGAAGATACTAAATATAGCGAAGAATAGTATCGAAAAGAAGAGAGGGCATCTCGAGAATATCTCTAATTAGGGGTCGCTTAGGGTTATAAAGGATAGTAGGTCCTTACCTCGCTATTCCTCTCTATAGTAGAGGACACGATAGCTACGGGATCTAACGAGGAGGGAGTAGCTAGCTATCTAACCTCGAGTAAATCGCTACCGATATATAATAGTATACCTAGTCGATCTTCTATATAGCCTATAAAACGTGCCTCTATAACTACCTCGAATAAGCGTTATAAGATAGACTAGATACGCTATAACTAGTAAACAAAGTCAAGATAATTAATAGATACGAGACGATCTAGAAGATACTAAATATAGCGAAGAATAGTATCGAAAAGGAGAGAGGATATCTCGAGAATATCTCTAATCGGGGATCGCTTAGGATTATAAAGGATAGTAGGTCCTTACCTCGCTATCCCTCTCTATAGTAGAGGGCACGATAGCTATAGGATCTTACGTAGAGGAGGCGGCCGGCTATCTAACCTCGAGTAAATCGCTACCGATATATAATAGTATACCTAGTCGATCTTCTACGTAGCCTATAAAACGTACCTCTACGACTACCTCGAATAAGCGTTATAAGATAGACTAGATACGCTACGACTAGTATACAAAGTTAAGATAATTAATAGATCCGAGATAGTCTAGAAGATACTAAATATAGCGAAGAATAGTATCGAAAAGGAGAGAGGGTATCTCGAGAATATCTCTAATTAGGAATCGCTTAGGGTTATAAAGGATAGTAGGCCCTTACCTCGCCGTCCCTCTCTATAGTTAAGGACGCGGCTAGCTATCTTATCTAGAGTAAATCGCTACTAACGTATAATAGTATATCTAGTCGCTCTTCTATAAAGCCTATAAAACGTATCTCTATAACTACCTCGAACGGGGGTTAAAAGATAGACTAGATACGCTACGACCGGTAAACAAGGTTAAGATTATTAATAGATACGAGACGGTCTAGAAGAAGCGAAATATAGCGAAGAACGTTATCGAAAAGGAGATAGGGCATATCGAGAATACCTTAGTTATACTTCGTTCGGAGTCTAAATAAACGTAATATAAATACGGTTTTATAAATCCTATCGACTAGCGACTCGGAAGTACGAAATAGGGCGTAGGGTTCGATAGAGGTAAAGGATAGCGGATCCTTACCTTTCTACCCCTCTCCGTAGTTAAGGATCTAGTAGCTAGGGAGGTCTAAGGCTAGGGGCGTAGTTAGTAGCGTAGCGTATAGCTACTAAGAGAGAGGCTATATACTAGAGGCTAGATTATCCCTTAGATAGGGACTACGAGTACTCCCTATCTATCTATATAACGTCGAAGGTTTTCTAGTATAAGGGATAAGTTATTATACGGTAGTACTTAGTATTACTATTAGATAAGTTATTATAACGTTATCCCTAGGGTCTATAGGCACGTCCCGTAGTCGATATATCTTATAATATAGTAGCCTTATCGGCTCCGATTACTACCGATGCGATATTACCCTCTATACTAGGCTATATAGTTAAGACGTCTACTAGCTAGGAGGTTATAGAGATCCGTAACGAGCCTCGCCGCGCGTTTAGATAGATAGGTAGTATTCTAGTATCGCGTAACTAGAAGATATCGTATCTTAGTTAGGAGGATCTATAGGCGAGCGCCGTATACGAGGGCTCTAGGATTAGGATTAGGATAAATCTTAGCGCTAGTAACCTTACCGAACTACTCGTATCGAAGCGAGACTAGTATCGTCTAGAGACTTCTAGGAAGGGAAAAATACTACTATCGGTTTAAAGTAGGCTTCTTACCTCGATCGATTAGAAGACCGATATCTTCGTTATCTACTTTATATTCTATATTCTATAAAAACCTAGATTAAAATTATATCCTCTTCGGATCGAGGGAGAAAGGAAGGAAAGGAAAGATAGACTAATCGTATTAGAGTAGCTCCGCCTTCCTTCCGCTCTATCCCTCTACCTATCCCTCTATTTACTAGTAGAGAGAATAGGGCAATTCTTAGCGCTAGCGAGGTAACTAAATCGCTCGTATTAGAGTAAGACTAGTATTACTTAGAGGCTCGTTAGAGGAAAAAAATACCGATATCGGTTTAGAGAGGGATCGTCGAGTTAATAGATTAGGAGACCGATATTACTATACTAATTCTAGTATTTAACGTTTAATAAAACCCTAGAGGAAAATTATAGCCTACCTAGGTCGAAGGGAAAAGGGAGGAACTACGCCTCCTCCTTCGCTAGCCTTATAGATTCTATAGGCGTCGTAGGCTAAATAGGATACTACTACCTTCGTATATCGCCTAAAGGTCTCGTCGGTAGGCGTTAGGTTTAGATTACTTTAGCTAAGTTATTACCTAGTAACGCTTAGTAGTACTAACTAATAACTTATTATTACGTCTCTACCCTAACTCTCTATAAGGCTATAGCTCGCTATACTACTATAGCGTCCCTCCTATCGATAGTCGCTACCCTTGCGCCCTAGCTTATAGAAAAAAAAAGGACCTCCCTATATCCCCTCTAGCTCGCTTATTTCCCTATCCTATTCCTAGCTAAGCTAAAGCGCCTATAAAGCTAATCGACCGATCTACTAAACGCGAGCCCTAGGCCTTATAAAGCTAAACCTTCCCTATCCCTATACTCTCTCGTATTCGAGCTAGGATCCTCGTTCGCCTATCCTATCCCTAGTCGAGCTTAGGTACTAAGAGAGCTACTACTTCCCTCTCTACGTTATTCTCGATCCGATCGAGTAAGTAGACTAACTAGTATTAAGGTTCGCGTAAGGATCCTAAGAGTATCCTCGTTACTTCTAGATTAGTAAGCGAGTAGGCTAATTAGCGTTAGGTCTCGTAGTCCCGCTTCTAGGACTAATATAGTCCCTTCCCGATCTAGCCTAGTATACGTACTCCTCTATATCTAGGCTACTCCTCTCCTTCCTTCCCTCTATATCTTTCCCTTTAGCCTTACTATAGATACCTTCCTTCTCTAATCTATCCTACCGCTTCCCCCTCCTTACTTACTATATACCTTAGTAGCCCTTATCTTCGAGAATACTATCCTACTAGTCGATAGGATACTAGATAATCCCTCTCCTTCCTATCTACGAGCCTACTACTTCGTTAGTATCCTCGACGTCTATAGCGTAGTAGAGTAAGTAGTAGTAGTAGCGTTTAGCCTTAGTCGACCCTAATATAGACCCTAGGCTATCCCTAGCTATAGTATTCCTTAGTACAATCTAGGAGAAGGATAATATAATAATAGTCGATACGACTTTAGCTTCGGTTAAAAAAGCGCTCTATAATAGAGGAAAGGCTAAGCTAGATATAGAAGGAGACGCGAGCGTAGCCGTAACTAACGAGGCTAGTACTCTAGTAGTTAGTATAGGAGATATAGTTTCCCTCGCTTATCCTCGGCCCTTCGCTTACTATCCTATAGATCCTTAGTTAGATATAGCGAATATAGTAGATATAGCGAACGTAGCGGATATAGTAGATACTATAGTAGACTTAGTAGTAGTTCGCTTTACGCCTATCTATATCGCTTTCCCTACTATCGAGCCTAGTCTCCTCGCTACCCTAGAGACGTAGTACGTTTCTTACGACTCTAGCCTAGGGGATTCGGTAGATATCCCTATCGACCTTACTAGTAGGCTAGCTATCTATTGCCCTATAGTCGAGGAGTACGCTAAGGTAAGAAGGATTAGAAGTAATATCTAGTAGTCGATTATTAGTATCCTTAAGTCTCTAGCTATAGTACTTAAGGCAATTACTACTAAGGCCGCTACTCGATAGATACTCTATAACCTCTAAGAGTATCTTACTAACGAGGCTTGCGGGATTAGTACCTAGGAGGCCTACCTATTAGAGTATTAGTTAATTATCGAGAGTATCTACTAGGATCCTAAAGCTACCCTATTCCTTAGACTCCTTAACCCTACTACCTATATAAAGGAGGGGTTTTAGTAGACCCTTCCTAACTACGTCTACGATACTATCGATCGCGAGAAGAGGTACTAGACCTTAATCGCTAACTATCTCTATACTATTACTAATAGCTAGGGGAAGGATTAGTAGAAGGTCCTCTACGAGAAGGACCTAGAGCTTCTTCTAGCGAAGCGCTACGAGGTAGTCGGTTAGAAGGGAGCTAGTAGGGAGGCTAGCCTAACCTACGATCCTATATACTAGCCCTAGGACCTCCTTAAGTACCTAAAGTAACTCGTATAGTATAGCTATACGCTCGAGTAGTTCTACGTCTATATTCGTCTCTAGATTAACTACTATAGCGATCCTATTAAGTAGAGGTAGCTCTTCCTAAAGGGAGTCCTAGCTATCCTATACCTAATCCTCCTCGACGTTATCGCGATCCTCGATAGCTAGGGAACTAGCTTTATCCTATAGGACCTCCTCGAGTAGGTAACGTACGACTCCGCTACGCTTAGTATTACTCCCTAGTACTAGAGGTAGTTAGAGAAGGAAGAGAGGAAGCGGGTAAAGTAGGATAAGGCGAGGGAGGCGAAGGAGCGGAAGTAGTAATAATAGGTAACGAAGGTAAGGGAGGTAGAGGCGAAGGCGAGGGAGGTAGAGGCAAGGGAGGTAGAGATAAAAGCGAAGGCGAGAGAGCTAGAGAGCGCATAGGCCTTAGCTACTACCTATCGACTACTACTAGGACTATACTAGAAGGGGAGGCCTTAGAGGCGGGTTAAGGTAGGGAGCGTATTCTAGC
>LFZO01001034.1:3980-19960 GCA_001578225.1 Pseudocercospora musae | reverse complement strand
GGCGGGTTAAGGTAGGGAGCGTATTCTAGCTATCGAAGCCTATTATAGTATTAGATTCGAAGGGAAAGGAGGAAGAGGAGGGGAAGTATACCGAGGAGGTAGAGAAGGAGGAGGCGAAGGAGGAGGAGGCGGAGGCGGAGGAGGTAGAGAAGGAGGAGGTAGAGATAGAGGCGGAGGCGGAGGAGGAGGAGGAGGCGGAGGTAGAGAAGGAGATAGAGATAGAGGAGGAGGTAGAGGTAGAGGAGGAGGAGGAGCCGTCCCCTTCCTAGAAGTATAAGCTTCTATATACTACCTAGGAGGATAATAACGAGTCGCTACTATAGAAGCGAATATAGCCGGTTATATAGAGAGGATCTATCGTCTAGGAGGGGATATATATAATTATTACTAAGGAGGGGGTAGTAGAGTCCGACGAGTTCTATAAGCTCCTTAGCGAGGCGAAGGAGAGATAGCCCGCTAGTAGCTCCTACTAGTTTAGGACGTATTTCCGCCTAGTATTACTAGAGCTCGTCTAGTTACTAGCGTTATAGACCTAGTAGGCTATAGACGACGCTTCTAGGAAGGCCTATCTAACGTATATCTAGAATACTAACGAGCTCGCTAAGGCGATATAGGGAGCCCTCGCTACCGCGTTAGTAATCCTATCGCGTTAACTCGACTATTAGTATCTATAGTAAGGCTATATTAGAGATAGATCGCGTCTATAGACTACTTTACGTTCCTCCTCCTACGTTATCCCCCTCCCCCTCTACCTCCTATTCCCCTAGTAGTTAGTTATTACTCGGTATATACTATATAATAAGTTAGTAGTATATAGACTAAAATAGGGAAGCCTCTATAGCCTACTCGAGATCTAAGCTAACGTATATCGAGCCTACCTCCTACTAATTAGATAAAGATATATAGGAATCTTACGTTCGATCGCTATTATTATACTAGTATTTATAGAGAAATCGAGTAAGCCGCGTATCGCCTCTATTAGAGTCCTAGTTGTAGGTAGTTACTTAACTATACTATCCTCCTACCTATCTATCCTTAGGACTAGGAGGCTATTAAGGACTACGATCTACTCGTAGTCTAATAGTATATTATACTATCTCTCCTAGCTCGTATCGTCGCTATCTACTTCCGTTAATAGCGAGACTAGTAGCGAGCTTCCCTCTTCTACTATATCGAGGCTCGAGTAATTCTATAGTCTAGATACCTCGTTAGAGCGGTCGGGCCTAGGATCCTCGTAGGGAGGGCTAGAGCTTCTCCCTAGGACGTATTTCTCGATACTTGGTAGTAGACTAATATCTCCTTCTCCTATCGTATCCTAGTCGTCCTATAAGTTAGCTACGAAGAGCTCGCCTACTCCTATCGTAATCGGTATCTATCGTAGTCCTAACGAGGCGAATTTAGCCTAGATCGCCCTCCTATCTAGCGTACTCCCTAGACTACCTCGGATTCTAGTTAGCCTTCCTAGATCGCCTCCGTTATATACCTAATCGTTTAGGATAGTCGCTACGCCGCCCGTGCCGTATAGGCGACGAGCCGTATTACTAGGGCCGGACTACCTCTATTTACTAACTTCCCTTAGTCGCTACTTAGTCTAGTAGACCTAGGGCGGCTACGCTAGTAGATCCGCTTCCTTTCTAAGGGGCTAGACGTCTATCCCTTAGCGTTACTATTACGATAGTCGCGTTAGATCTTAGTACTATCCTAATAGTACCTCTATATACTATTCGGCTAGGTCCTACAATCTATAATATCGATATCTAGTATCGTAGAACGTATACGCCTAGCGATATTGTCTCGTTATAAGGGGAGATTACTTAGGGATCGCTATACAAGGTATATAGTTCCTTAGGGCGCTCCTCGAAGTCTATAGTACTACTTATACTATATCCTAGATCCTATACTCTCCTACCGCTCGTAGTACTACTCCTTGCCTATATAGCGTAAACTAGTTACTAGATATAGAGATCTCCTATCCGAAAGTAGAACCTTAGCTCTCGATCCGATCGGTAATTAAACCTTGTTCCTTCTTATCCTAGTACTTAACGAAAAAAAAAATAGATCCTATCCTTTAGAGGATTAGCTACGTTTAATCCTCTATCCCTCTTATCTATATAATCGATAATAACGTATAGTCTCTAATATCGAACTAGTAGGATAGATAGAAAGCGAGGATAACTTCCTAGATAGAGTCTTATATATCGAATAGGTAGGATAGATAGGGAGCGAAGATAACTTCCCTAGTAGAGTCTTATCTATCGAACGGATAGGGTAAATAGGAAGCGAGGATAACTTTCCTAGTAAAGTTTCGTCTATCGAATAGGTAGGATAAGTAGGAAGCGAAGATAACTTACGTTTTATTTATCGAATAGATTAGAGTAGATATCGATCTTCCTATCGATCGAGTCTCGTATATCGAATATTTCGGTTATAGGAAATCTCGTCCTTTTATATAGTCTCGTCCTTTCTTCTTATCTATATCCTCTAATATAGTTATCGTCTCGCCGCTATCCGTTAGTAAACCGTACTTAGAACGAGTAAGTATTTAGTCCCTTACGTCCTCTACTTAGTAGTTAAAGAACTCCTATTCTTTAGAAGATTAGCTATTTAATCCTCTATCCCTTTCCTATCTATATAATCGACAATAATGCAAAGTCTCTAATATCGAACTAGTAGGATAGATAGGGATAACTAGCCTTACTAAGTCTCGTCTATCGAATAGGTTAGGATAGGCGTCGATCGACGATAACTTCTATCGAATAGATAGGATACGCGTCGATCGACGATAACTTCTATTAAATAGGTAGGGTAAGTATCGTTTAACGATAACTCCTTCCTATTACTCGAGTCTCGTATATCGAATATAGGAAATCTCGTTCTTTTATCTCTCGTCCTTTTATTATATCTATATACTTCTATATAATTCTCGTCTCTACGCTACCTATTAGTAAAACGTACTCGCTTCGGTCCTTCCCTTCTATCCTCTCCTTAGCGGTCGAAGTATCCCTATCCTTTAGAAGATTAGCTATTAAACCCTCCGTCCCTTTTCTATCTATATAATCGACGATAACGTAGAGTCTCCGATATCGAATAGGTAGGATATATAGGAAGTAAAGATAACTTTCTACTCTCTATCCTAGTAGGGATCTCCTCTATACGATTAACGATAGTACAAAGTCTCTAATAACGAATAGGTAGGATAAACGGGGATAACTAGTCTAGCTAAGTCTCGTCTATCGAATAGCTTAGGATCGACGTTAATCGATAACGACTTCTATTAACGATAACTTCTTCCTATCGCTCGCGTCTCGTATATCGAATATAGGAAGTCTCGTCCTTTTATTACGTTCGTATCCTCCTATATAATTATCGTCTCTCTACTATCTATCGGTAAAACGTACTTAGAACTATCCTTTCCTTACGTTCTCTACTTAGTAGTCGAAGGATTCCTATCCTTTAGAAGATTAGCTATTAAATCCTCTATCCCTTCGTTATCTATATAATCGACGATAACGTAAAGTCTCTAACGTTAACTAGGTAGAATATATAGAAAGCGAAGATAACTTTCTATCCTCTATCCTAGAAGGAATTTCCTCTATATAATCGACGATAGCGTAAAGTCTCTAATATCGAATAGATAGGAGTTAATAGGGAGTAGAGATAACTTTAAATCCTCTATTCCTTCCTTATCTATATAATCGACGATAACGCAAAGTCTCTAATATTAATCTAGAATATAGAGCGATAATAACTTTCTTAAGTCTCCTATTCTAACTATACTAATCGATAATAACTTCTTCGTATATCGAATATTAAGCTCCTATCCTTTTCCTCTATCTATATCCTCCTATATTATAGTAGTCTCCTATTAGTAAGATATACTCGAAACATGTCTACGTTTATTCGCTATTATCTACTACCTATCGCAATAACCCTCGACCGATATAGATATCGCCTTAACTATAGAGATCTCTTATAAGTAGTTAGGGTCTGTTAGGCTATCGTTCCCGTCGTCGCTAAACCCTCGACTTCTCGAGACTCTCCTTCTCTTATCTAGAGCTAGCGCGCCGAAAGGACGATAGATATATAGCTAGGAAAGGACCGGAGTAATATAGTCGTATTCCTAGTCGACCTCTATTCGTCTACCTTCTCGTTATCTACTAGGAGAAACTCGTCCTATCCCTTAGCTATCCTATCTATACGTATAGCTCTAACTAAGATTTAGAGCGTAATCGAGAAATTAAGTATTAGACTCGATCGATTACTATCTATCCTAAGCCGTCTACTATCTCCTATCGCTCTACTATAGCCCTACCTATAGAAACGACCTATCCTCTTAGATCGCTCTCGTAGTTCGCTAAGGCCTATCTCGTTATCTACTATCTCTACTACTCCGCTATTACCGACGTATCTATCTATCTCTAGAAGAAGTATATCTACGATATCGTTACTACCTTAGCGACTATAGACGCCTTCCTTATCTATTATCCTAAGGCTAATATAGCGCGCAAGCCGTAGGGATACTAGTAGGCCCTTAACTAGCCCTCCTATTCCTATACGCCTACCTCTCCCCTCCTATCTAGGGATAGTAGTATCCTATTACTAGGTACGAGTATTCGTTTAAGGACTAGGACTAAGCGAAGTTCGCGATAGAGGCGAAGTACTATCTAAAAGATCGGTACGCTAACTAGATATATAAGCTAAGTATCCTCAAGGGAGAGGTTATCCTATAGCGGATTATTACTAGGCTAGCGACGTATATCTAGATCGAGCCCCCTATTCCCTATCCTTTCCTATTCTACGTACCCTTTCCTACTATATCCTCCCCTATCTTAGTTAACCTAAGCGTACTTATAGTAGCCGTAACGTCGACCTATTACGACCTTACGTATATATAGCTTATAGAATATCTCGCTAGGGATCGCCCTAGCGTCTTCCTAGACCGAACCGCTATAAGCTTCCCCTCCTACTCTATCTCCCCTATCGCCCCCCTTACTAAGCGCTATCTAGTAGGACTTCTAGACCGGCTAGCTACTCTACTATACTAGGAAGGCTATCGGTACCCTCTAGGCGCTCGCTATCCTTCTAGGGAAGGAGGAGTTAGTAGAGATCTTCCTAGTCTATCTCTAGGTAGCGTCGGTCTTCTAGTAGAGCTATAACCGTATTTCGCTCCTAAATAACGTTACGAGTAGCCTCCTCTAGAGCCCCTAGCTATAGTCGACTAGCGACGCGCGCTAGCTACTAAGGATCCTAAGGAAGAGCGTTAACCGGTATACTACGACCTTCGTCTACCTCGTCTACTTCCTCCTCTAGGACTAGGAGGATCGGCGCGCGAGGCGCCTATCTACTATAGGCCTCTAGCTTATAATACTAGAGGACGACGTCCTTAAGCGGATTATAGCAATACTAGTCCTCGATCCCGCCGCTATGGCCCCTACCTAGGAGTAGGCCCTCCTAGACCTCTTCTCTACGCTCTTCGTCTAGATCCTCCTAGGAAAGCCCCTTGCCTAGCTATATCCTATCTTCGCCTTCTTCGCTATCCTCGTAATCGACCTATCTAGGACCTATATACGCGCCCTATACGAGGTCTCGCCCTTCCTTACCTATCTCGTCTATAGCGCCTATATCTTCTTCGTAGAGGCCTACTTTCCTATAGGCGCGACCAAGCCTACTATAGAGGCCCTAGCGCGCTTCTTAGCTAACTAGGATACCTATCTCGTTACTAGTACGTTTATAGTTATAGGCGAGCTAATTCCCTTCCTCGTACTCGGTAAGACGTATATATAGGAGTATACGAACTAGAAGTAGGCGTTCTAGGCTAATAACGGTCCTAATAGGCTCCGCCTCTACTTCGACTAGTACTAGATCCTAATAGACGCCTTCTACTCGCGCTTCGTTAGGGAACTCCTCTAGGAGGTATAGGAGGTATTCTAGCGTAACGTCTTCCTCCTATCTAGCTATTATAGCGAGTTCGTCCTTTCCCTTAGCTATATCGTCGACGACCTCGAGTCCGAGGCGCCTAGCTACTCGTTCGTAACGGACCTAGATAACGCCGACTACTTCGGCCCTACGAGCCCGATCCTTAGCGCCTACCTCGTATAGACTATAGGATAGGAGCTCGTAGTTATAGAGTTCCTTTCCCTACTAACGAAGAAGTAGAAGGCCTAGATCCTAGGCTACTTCGTAACTATATCTAGCTTCCTCTAGCTCTACGCTATTGCCCTATACGTAAGTAGCTCGTAGCTAGTCTATAGGACTAAGTACGTCTATATCTAATAGCGAAACGAGACTAGCCTAGACGAGGCCTATATAACGTTCGTTATTAATAGTAACCTCGTAGTCTACTTAGTACTTAATAAGAATCCTAACTAGAGCTAGTAGTTTATACCGAAGTACTACTACCTAGCGCTAGGTAAGGCGCTCGCCCTCTACGTCGGCGTAGTCGTTCCCTTCCTTAAGATACTTATAACTACTATATAGTCGCCCCTTCCCTAGGGACCGAGCGCTAACTTCCTCTAGGTTAATTAGGAATATACTAGGCCTAAGCTCGCTATCCTATCGTCTAAGGCCCTATATACCTCGCTAGCTAAGTACTCCGGCTACTTCCTCGATATATAGTTCTAACTCCTTACGTACTAGAATATCGTAGCTACTATCTCGTAGAGGTAGATTAGTAAGTAGGTAATAGATCTACTCTACTAGGGAATACTCGAGGAGAAGGATAGAGGGAAGGACGAGGACGAGAGTAGCCTAGAGGGACCGAGTAGTAACGTCCTCTAAGTAGTAGAGGAGTTCCTTACTAAATAGGGCCCTTGTATTAGGTAGACGTAGTACGCGACTCTAGTCTAGCTCGTAGGTAGCCTTAGTACTAAGGTCTTCGATCTAGCGAAGCGCTATAATAAGGCGTAGTAGAGTACTATCTATCTATCGCTTAGCGAGATTATAGGGATAGGCTCCGTTATTATACTAACTATAGAGTTAGCTAGATCGAGAAAGGATTCGGAATTAGACGGATTAGTTAGTAGTCGATATCGCTAAGCTATATCGACTACTAAGTTAGCTAGACTAGGAAAGGACTAGGATTAGGATAGATTAGTTATTAGTCGGTATCGCTAAGCTATACCGACTACTAAGTTAGCTAGACTAGGAAAGGACTAGGGCGGCTTAGATAGCTCGAGCTACGTAGATAACTCGGATAATAACTTCGATAGTAGTAACTATCCTAGTAACGATCCTATCGCTACTAACGCCTACGCTAAGCGCCCTAACGACTTCGATAACGGCGACCGTCCTAGTAACGACCCTACTACTACTAATACCTATATCGAGCGCTCTAACGACTTCGATAGTAGCGACTATCCTAGCGACGATCCTACTACTACTAATACCTATATCGAGTATCCTAACGACTACTTCGACGACTACCCTAATTCCCTTCCTAACGCTACCTATCCCTTTCCTATTAACGCTACCGACGTCCTTCTCTCCGCTACCGACGCTATCTATTCCTTTCCTACTACTAACGCTAACTCCCTTCTCCCTACTACTAACGCTATCTATCCCTTTCCTACTAACGACTACCGCCCTACGCCTTAGTCCCTTCCCCTATCCCTCGACTAGGATAGTACTATCTACCGCGTCCTTAGGGTTCTCCTAGACTATCCTATTACCTATTAGAGCCCTAAGTAGGAGTAGGTACTCGACGCTATCCTCGCTACGGAATCTAGCTACTATATAGCGTCCCTAATCGTCCTTCTAACTAATAGGAATAAGATCCTCCTCTTCTAGGTCTCTATCCTCCTAGAGGTCTCTAAGAGTAATTACTTTATCGCTATCGTCGTCCCCTACGCCGCCCTTCTTAACTAACTCGTTATAAGGGTATAGGTAGTAGGTCTACTAGTAGCGAGGTAGACTAGGCCCTAGTCTACTCCCTAGGATTCCCTCGTCTTCGTAAGCGCTAACTAGATTAGTAAGGACGCGGATTTCGTCGCGTAGGCGAAGCCTCGGATCTAGTTAGGAGCCCTCTAGTAGATCTTCTATAATAAGGCCTACGTTAGTATCGTCTATACCTACTAGTATCTAGCGCTCTATAGCCTCGATAGAATCGGAACGCTTAGCTATTCCGTCTTCCTCCTTACTACTATAACGTCCCTATTTCTAGAGCGATTCTTCTACTACGCGTATAGATACGATACCGATAACGTAGAGTTCTAGGTTATCTACGTAAGTAGCCGCTATACTAGAATCGCCTACTCTATCTATCGACTCGAGGAAAGGGATCTAGAATAGGACTATATTAAGGGAATCCTCTAGCTAGCCGATTAGGATCTCTACGATTAGGCTAGCTAGGATATTATCTTTATATAGTTAGTTCGGGAGGCCTACGCGCTCGGGAAGTAGCTTAGCTATCTATCGTACTAGTAAGGGAAGGATAGTAGCGATAGTAGCGACGACGGCTTCGCGTAGTAGCTTAACTAGGATAGTCTATTAGTCTCGACGTCGATAATTAAGGCTAGCCTTAATGTTAGCGACGTCCTTGCAATCTACTACTAGTAGTAGCTATATACCCTAATCGACTTCGTCTAGGGATTAGATCGCGTAGGATAGGAGGGATAGTAGACGACTACTAAGATTACCTAGATAAGGCTCTCTATAACGTAGATAGTCGACTACCTCGATACCTTTACTAGGGCTACGTAGCTCGTAGCCTTCGTTAAGGACGCGTACTACTAGTAGCTTATCCTTATAGAGTACCTCGACGCTAGGCGTCCGCTAGCCTATTACTTTAGAGAGATACTATATAACGTCTATAATCGGGCGCCTAGAGCGCTATCGAGTATACTACCTACTAGCGAGGACTTAGATCTAGCTACGGAACGGATAACCCTACTAACGAGCTCCGTCGCCTCTATCGGTCCTAGTCCTATAGATAGATATACTATAGCTAGTATAGAGTACTCCTAGATCTAGGTAACTATAGAGTCCTTAAGCCTCGAGCTGCCCTACCTCGACTACTTCGTCTAGGACGCCCTATACGTAGGTTCCTAGTTCTATTATAAGGGGGATCTATATCCCTACTATAGCGGATAGTAGTAGTAGGCGGCTCTCGAGGTATCCTTCTACGCCCTTATCGATTCCTCCTACCGAAGCGATACCTACTTCGCCTATAGCCTCCCCTAGTCCCTCTATCCTACTACTAAGCTATAGTCGAATCCTATCTAGATCGGGATAGCGCTAGGATCCGACGAAGACTACTCCTAGGATTAGTCTATCTTCGTTAGGCTCGTTACGTACCTATAGTCTACCTAGGTACTAGATAGGCTAGGTAACTACCTCCTCGATACCGGTATCTATATCCTCGAGCCCTATACGTTCGCCTCCTAGCTCGTAAGCCCCTACTAGGCCTATCTATACTAGGGCTATATAGTTACCTATAGCGTATAGGCCCTTATAGACTTCCTTACTATCTACTATCCTAAGCCTTAGACTATCTAGCCCTTAGGGCTCCCTACGCCAACGCCTATCTCGTTCTCTCTCGTAGCCTCTATATAACGGCTAATAGCTACCTACTACGCGCCTACGCCTATACCTACGCCCTTGTACCCTAACTATAAGGCCCTTATAGCTATCCTTAATACTATTAGGACCTTGTCTATCTACTAGCTATACCTAGTCGCCGCCGCGCCTAGCGCCCTAATATAGCTATATCTATATCCGGTCTATCCTAGTAGAGCTACCGCCTAGCTATAGCTCGACTATCTCTCCTCGACCTACTACGTATACTACTAGTATAGACTAAGCTAGAACGTATACCTAACTAGCGTACGATCTAGGACGTACTACTAGCTAGCGCTTAGTTCCCTTATATAGAACCTCGTTAGCTAGCTCTAGAGTAATAGCGCCTACTATAGATACCTACTATTAGATAGCGAGGTCTCGTTATCTATAGTCCTATCCTACCTCTATTTAGATAACGACTACTACTTTAGAAAGGCGCCTATAAACGCGTACTAGATTGCGATCTACTTCCTTACTAAGTAGCGTCCTAGTAGCCTCCCTATTCCTCTTAGTCCTCTAGTCCCTCCTAGCCCTTCTCTATTCGTACCGAGTAGATAGAAGCGATAGGCGATCCCTACTAACGACGTTAATAACGCTAACGACGCCGACGACGACTAGGGGACGGTCCTCGGTAGCCTCGAGGTCCTCTAGCGATACTATCCCTATCTTACCTACCTCGTCGAAGAGCTACCCTACGCCCCTATTACCTCTACTAAGGGTCCTAAAAAGTATACTATCTACTATAATCCTCCTCCTATATCCCTTCTACTACGACTATAGCCCTAGACTACTAGCCTCTACTTTAAGTATAGTCTTCTAGAGGAGTCTTACCTTAGAGAACTAACGTATCTAAATAGCGCGAACCTCGTTATCCGGCTCGTTATCTACCTATAGGATAGGTATAACTATAGCCTAACGTACTCCCTATAGTTAGGTCTACGTACTATATTCCTTACCTAGTACGTCGCGTAGCTAGAGTATCCCTTCGTCTAGGAAACTAGGGCGTTAGAGGCCTCGTTACGCGTACTTCGCTTCCTCGTTATCTAGTAGCTATAGCTACTAGCCCTTAGGTCGCTAGGGAAAGAACGGCCGAGGAAGTAGGTTCGCGTATTAAATCCTATCCTAGGATACGACCGGTTCCTCCTTAATATAGCCTATCCTAAGGAGTAGGAGTAGATAGTATAGATTATTTAGGACTCGTAGCGAAGGAGGTAGGATAGCGATATATAGGAGGGATATCGACGTAATATATTTAGGATTAGACGATATAGAAGGGATATCGACGAGGAACGGAAGGGCTCTATAGAGATAGAGTCTAGGATTAGGGTCCGCTCGCTTTAGGTTATCCTAGCGATTATATAGCGACCGATTACCTTATATCTTTAGTATATTAGTATTCGGATTTGTAATATTAAGGTAGAATTATATATATATTTTACGAACGTTCTATAATAGTTTCGGTATATTCCTCTTACCGTTATATACTATTATATATAGTAGATATTCGGCGGACGCCTATACTAGCCGTTATAAACTATCGGTATACTAGTAGCGTCGCGATAAGCCGATATAGTATTCCTATTATACTAGGGCGCGCCTAGATATCGTTAGAGTCTAAAATGTTCTATCCTATATTATACTATCTACTCGTCGTTCCTCCCTAGGTATACTAAGTTATTATATAGTAATAATACTAAATAATAAACTATTATAATATTATTATATCTAAGGAATAGGAATATCTATACGTTAGTAATACGATCTACTCGTATTAGTAGTAATATTACGACTACTACTAGATAATAAGCCTTAGTTACTACTACCCGTTAGGCGTAGTAGAGGCGATACCTATATAGGTCTAGGATTAGGGTTAGGGCTAGACTAGCGATAGCGAGGTTACTAATCTCTTCGTATTATCTTAGTTAAAGAAGGATACGATCGGAGACGTTAGAAAGATATTATTTCTATCCTTTAGATCTATTTACCTTATCGTCGCTTCCTAATATATTTATTATAGTAACTCCTATCCTTATATAAGTTTCGGCCGGAAAAGTATTATCTATAGCCCGAATAACTCGAGTATAGGCTTTTTAGTAGTCGTATCGTAGGATCGATTACGGGAATAGGAAGGACCCTAGGATAATTGTATTAGGCTATCCTTTCCCTCTATAGATCCCTTAGACGATTTATTATAATTATAGAGATCTTCTTTCTAAAGCTCTAGTAGTACTAAGCTCCTACGAGACGCGTTAAAGTAAAGTCCTATAGCGATATATTAGACGAGAGTATCTATTAGTATAATAGGTAAGGTACGATATCGCGACTAGGAGTCGGATATACTAACTTATTATCTAGTAACGCTAAGCTATACCGACTACTAAATTATTAAGGGACCTCTACCTATCCTCTATCGCTATAGAGCTATAGGGCTTATAGTAACTACTTAGTCCTCCTTATCTAGCTAGTACCTCGATTAGGCCCTTAAGGCCCGAACGACTAGCCTCGCTCGCTAAAAACGAATAGGAATATATAGAAGAACCTTCGAATCCTTATAGATAACGTCGAAAAGGTACTAGACGCCCTAGACTTCTTATCCCTCCTTTTCCTTACTAAAAGGGCCTAGATCCTACTACTATACTAAGTCTAGGATACTAATACTATTAATCCCCTTTATAGTACGAGATTACCTAGGCTAAGAAAGGCTTAAATAAAGTAACTAGACGGATTATCGAGGAGGGCCTTCTTACGTAGTTTATTCTTATAAAGAAGGAACTCGAGAAGGGAGAAGGTAGGAAGAAGGAATCGGAGCCTAGTAAGAGGAAGAGACTATCGAGATCCTTCCTATATCCTCCTACCTAACGAGATACAAAATATATAGATAGAATCCTATATAGTAGGAAGGATTTAGGGTTTTATACTAGAGGCTATAGGCTTAGGACTTTTATCTTATAAGGCAAATCGAGATAGCTACTTATCTAGTTAGTAGAATAGTATAGTAATACTAGAATTTATTATAATATAGTATACGTATACTTTCAATTACGCGCCCTTATCTATAGCCGATTTAGAACTATATCTTATAAATCTATACTCTCTAGATATCTCTATTTCCTCTCTATTCGGTAGTATTAGCCTTATAACTATATTTGTCCTAGGGTAAGTTTAAAGAACGTCTATAGTCTCTTATAGAGCTTAATATACTATATAAACCCGAGGTTAATTCGAATTCCCTTATACTAATAACTAGTAGCGGCTATCCCCTAGTTAGGGATTAGGAGATACTAGGATAGGACCGACTAGCTAACTACTAACTACCTACTAGCTAACTACTAACTACTACTAACTAACTACCGACCGACTACTAACTAACTACTAACCGACTACCGACCGACTACTAACTAACTACTAACTAACTATCGACTAACTACTAACTAACTACTAACCGACTACTAACTAACTACTAACCGACTACTAACCGACTACTAACTAACTACTAACCGACTATCCCGATCCCTAACTATACCTACTAAATATCTATCGACCGACCTACTACTATCTACTAATAGACTACCGACCGCTATCTCGATATACTATCTACGTCCCTACTTAGGGAGATTATAGGAAAGGAGCGTAGCGAGTACTAGGAAGGGACTAGGGCTAGGAGGGCTTAGTTATTAATCGGTATCGCTAAGCTATACTAACTAATAAGTTAGCTATAGGAGGAAGGAGCGTAGCTAAGATAGCGAGGAAGGACTAGGACTAGGAGGGCTTAGTTATTAATTAATATCGCTAAGCTATATCGACTAATAAGTTAGCTATAGGAAGAAGAAGCGTAGCTAAGATAGTAGGGGAGGACCGGGGCTAGGATAGCTTAGTTATTAGTCGATATCGCTAAGTAATACTAATAGATAAGTTAGCTATAGGAAGGGAGGACTAGGATAGATCGGAGAGCTCGAGCTATCTATCTATAAGATATTATAGATAATAGTTCTAAGGGAGTAAACGGAGCCTATTACTAGAAGAACTATAATAGCTAAGTATAGTTAAATTAGTCTATTATAATAACGTCGATAGTAATAATTACTCTATTATAGTAATAGATATTAGAACGAACTCTACTATATAATAATAGTTAGGATTCGACCCTAACCCTAATCCTAACCCTAGTATCTCTATCTATAACCTTATCGTTACTAGCGCCTTCTACGAGCCTCGACTATCTTTAGATCGTTACTAGTACCTTTAACTAGATAGTTTACTTATCCCCTTACTACGTAACCTTTACGTTATACCGCTACTATAGCCTAGTAGTTCTTCCCTTCGACTAGATCCTTTACTTATCTCCCTACTATACGATCCTTATATTATACTATCGCTATAGTCTAGTAGCTTCTCCCTTTAACTAGATCCTTTACTTATTCCTCTACTACGTAACCCTTACGTTATACTACTACTATAGCCTAGTAGCTTTCCCCTTTAACTAGATCCTTTACTTATTTCCTTACTATGTAATCTTTATATTATACTACTA
This sequence comes from Pseudocercospora musae, assembly GCA_001578225.1. NCBI lineage: Eukaryota > Fungi > Ascomycota > Dothideomycetes > Mycosphaerellales > Mycosphaerellaceae > Pseudocercospora > Pseudocercospora musae. The sequence goes on along the minus strand of LFZO01001034.1, from coordinate 5,874 downwards.
CTACTACCTTATAGCTTCCCTTACTTATTAGGCGCTCGAGCTAACGGCTATTATTCTTTAGGAACCTTAACCTCGATTATAAATCCTCTCTTCTTTCTACTACTACTAACTAACCTTAAGTATAGTTAGTTACTATTAGCTCTCTCGGATAACTCTTCCGACTATTCTTCTAGCCTTTATACTATTATATACTCTTTAGGACCTTTAGCGCTCCCTACCTATTACCTCTTCTAGACTCTAGTAACGATTAGTAAGTATACTTCTATCTAGACTTCCTATAGAGTATTTCCGGTCCGCTAACTCTCTCCTTAGAAGCCCTTACTATAGTAGTACTATCTAGTTTACCTATTACGTAGACTATTAATAATATAATACTTTAGAAATCCTATTATAATATAACGAAGCTAACTACTAGCTACTATACTACTCCTAGCTCTACTACGTAGTATATAGAGGAATACTAGAGTAGAGTAGAGTCCTACTAGTATATAGTAAGGCTCGTAGACATTTAGCGAGGCGAGAGTATACTCGACGTCGTAAGCGGACCTAGTCTCGCTAGCTTACTCGTCTACAAAGTCCTTAGTAGGAAGAATCCTTCTATATTCTTTACTAATACGAGTAGCGCGCTACTCGTATAGGTAGACGCCGAGCTTTACTACTACTTCCTAGAACTACGTAGCTATTACTACTAGTAAGGTAATATTTAGGAGGCGAATATCCCTACTATAATTAGGGCTTTTACCGACTACTAGAATAGCTTCGATATCGTCCTAGTATATCTCTTCCTAAACCATTTCGAGCCTAATAGTTACCCTTAGATAATTACTTATCTTTAAATACTACTTGTACTAGAAGGTCGTATAGTTATCTAGTTCGATACTCTATCGCCTAGTTAGGATATATAGGGCAAACCTTACGACGTAATCGCTACTAGCTAGTATATAGTTAGTCGCGATACCGATTAGGACAAGATAGAAAAATAGACGATAGGGACGATACTACCTTAGATCGACTAGATAACTCTCGTAACTAGAGGTAACTATATCTATCTCTAGAACGATTTACGCTAAATTATTATAGATAGTAGTAGTATACCTAGCCCGTTCGTAACTATCTACGACCTATAGAACCTATTTATAGACTAGAATAAGATAGTCTAGGAAACGGTAAAGCCTACTAGTCTAAGAGGCTTACTAACTATCTATAACCTTAATATAGTATAGTAGTACGCAATCTACGACGTCCTCGAGGATCCCGGATCTAACCTTAGACGTTCTACTAGATATTACGCTAAGGTCTTTATATATAGTATATATATAGTCTATACTTAAATAGGGAAAACAGCGAGGTTATAGCTTTTAGGATAGTTAAGGGAGAGGGCTAGCTATTCTAGAGTTTATAGGACTTAATTTCTTAACTCTATAGCTTAGAATACGTACTTCTTAAAAGCGTTATTTTTATAGAAATATACCCCCCTCTCCTCTAATTAAATTACGAGAAGCCTTAATATCTCCTTATACCTTTAGGGTTAATTTCTATAATAGAGAGGATAGACTATTTAGATATATCTATTTTTAGCTATTTTAGGGATATTAAGAGTAGCTAGATACTTCCTTAGAGTATCTACGATACTATCCTAGCGCTAGAGACTAGTCTAATACTCGCTACGAGAATCGTAAAGATATTCTATAGATCTATAAGAAAGCGTAAGGATAGTTTTATAGTACTTACTCGCCGAGACTATAATCTTATATAGTCCGATATCCGATATCCGCTATAGAAATCGTAGAGGCGCTATATAGATCTATAAGAAAGCGTTAGAATAGTTTAGGGTTCTCTCTTATAGAGACGATAATCTTATATAGTCCAATATCCGATATCTACTATAGGAGTC